>QEQW01000007.1:0-277146 GCA_004016085.1 Claviceps quebecensis
GGCGCTCTTTTTTGTACAAAGTCCAAATTATTCATTCTACAGGAATTCTAACGGGAAACGATAGCTTAATAAACCGCCTTTTCACCAAGGCGGTTTTCCTCTTGTTAAATGCCAATGTAATAAAGGAGAGCGGAAGGTGGAAAATACATGGATAAAGATAAAATTAGCAACCAATCAGAATTTATTGAATGGGCAGTAGAAGAAAAACGGCCAGTTGCTGTTTTTCTAAAGAATAATGAGATTATTAGAGGAACGGCATTAGATTTCGATAAGGATATTTTAATAGTAAAATCAGACGAAGAAGTTAAACATGAAATAAGAGTAGATGACATTCATACGTTTTACTCCACCAGCATTAAAAAACGCCTTACTAAACGGATAGAGGAGTGACCGAAGGAGAGCGCGATTCGGTTCTTTTTTTTCTGTTATCATAAGTCTCCCGTAATGTTGCGTAAGTTATTAGCTACCGAGCTGATATGAATTTTTGGATATAATAATGCTAAGTCGTTTACAGGTGGCAAATTTAATGAAAATCATGAAAGTCGGCTTATTTAATATCAAAGAGGCGCATCTTATTGCATATAAGCAAATCCCGTATGAATATAGTCGAATATACCTGCCTGCTTATATTGAGTCACAAAACCCCCCGCAGGTGTTTTATGTAGCCGTAAATTACAGAGTGCATAAAGAAGACAAGTATCACATCAATGGTTTGAATTACTTTTTTATCGTGACTGTGTTAGAGGAAAGTAAACAAAAAATAATCTTAACACCCCTTGTTCCAGTTCGGTCTATCATTGCTGACGGTTATGGGTTCGGCACTCCTGATGAAAAGACCTTTGATGAACGCAGATTAAAATTCGTTGATTGAGCGACTTGCCGGAGGGATGACGTCACTAAATAAAGTGAGGTACATTAAGGAGGGGTTCAAATAAAAGCAGATAACCTTTTATCGGCTATCGGGTGGGCAACAACAGCAATGGGGATATTATATTTCCCACCGATATTACAGTTTTTTTGGGGTGTAGAGTCGGCGGAATTGAGCTTAATCTGGTGCTGTATTCAGATTTTTTTTGGTATAGCACTATACTCAAAAGATTGGCATCGAATACGAAAGCCCATATTTTATTTAAATTTCATGTATCAGTTGACTTGGGGGTTTTTAATAATAGACCTAATGTTAAGAATTCCAGAAAAATATGTTGAATACTCACCTTATCTGTTACATCTTGTAATAGCTTTTAGTTCATGGTGGTATTACTTTAAGCACAAAAACAAATTATCCTCGTTAGGCTAATGAAGAACCGCCAAGACGGTTTTCTTCCGATACCGACTAGCGCCCATTAAGAACAACAGGGAGGGATGACTCATGGAAGACAAGTTTGAGGAAAAATATTTCAGTATGCAAAAGAGCAACCTGAGCTCATCGCTATCGAGCAGCGTGATGAGTTGATCGCCAAGGCGAGAAACCGATGGTGAATAAATCAGGAAAGGTGTGAGTTTTTATTTGAAGGTTTTTTTAATATCGTTATTGGCATTATCATTGTTAGCCGGATGCATTGATAGTAACTCAGTCATAGAAGATGCGGATACATTAGAAAAAGTCGAGATTATTAAGGATCCTCCAGCAAATTACCTCAAAGTTAAGTTTTATCCAGATCAAATGTCCGAGCAGTACATTTATGATATTCATGGTGAGGTAGTTGTCGATATTGATGACAAGATTCAATTTAAAAGAGGTGATGTTCTTTATTATAAAACTCCTGAATTTGATCATTCATCCAATCCATATTTAAATCCACCTGAAAATAGTATTGCGAGAATTATTGCGTTGCCAGGGGAGAAGATACGGATAAAGGATTACCAAATTTACATTAATGGTTCTAAGCTAGATACCTTCTATGGCAAATATCCGTACGAAAGTGACTACTCAAAAGTGGATGGGGATATGAAGGAAGTAAAAGTTCCTGACGACTGCTTCTTTATTATGGGTGATAAGTGGTGGCGGAGTATAGATAGCACATTATTTGGACCAATAAAAACTGAAAACCTGATTGGTAAAGTTATCGGAGTGACCAAATAAAAACAAAAGTGGACATTTCCTTAACAGGAGCCGTTAATGCTTATGTCTTGTATTGAGCATAAGTCACTTTGCTTAGAGTTATCCCCTTATTCTTTCCGGATATTTGTTATTACATATTTGCCTAGTGGGACTTGATCATTCTGTAGTTTAATCATAATATTCGAATCCGGTTCAACTAACCTAATACGCACAGAGATCTCAAAAGCGTGCCCGTCTTGTAAGTATTCACTTGTCGATTCCAATGGAATATGTTTAATATCTGTGATCTCTTCAGATTCAAATTTCACAAACTTCTGACCTGTATATTGAACGAGTCCAGTTCTTATCTGAGGCTGTAGCAAACTTATTAACGCTTGATGAGCAAGCTCTAAATCATTTTTAGGCTCATCCCCATAAACTGATTTTATATTTGAGATAATTAACAGTAAAGAAATTGAGAATGCAATTAGAACCCGATTCTGGTTTATCAACCCAGTCAGCATAAATAGTTTTCCCCAGACCAGGGAGTCGAAAGATTTAGGCCAAATACTCGGAGGAAGCCGGTCTGGTGGAAAATCTGTCGCCAAACAAACTACGACATTTCCTGTTATCCTGGCTCAAAAAGCAGGGCATCGATGACGCACTCATCATAACCATATTCCGAACATGAAAGCAAATCATATGGAAATTATTGGTATCTCGCAATCACCGATGCCCAGCAGAAATATAACGAGGTTATCCATAAACGTCCCATTTAATTATATCTACTTTGCCCTTGGTGACAGCCACGCTGGTACCCCCCCCCAGTTTGCGGCAGCCCCCGCGTAAAGTATGAATGGTTAGTTTATGAGTCCTTTGCGTTTACGCATGAGTCCAAACCTTCGATCGTGATTGTGTAGGATGAATGCACGATTCGGTCGAGGATAGCATCTGCCAATGTGCTTTCGCCGATCTTTTTGTGCCAGCCGGCAGGAGAAAACTGTGAACAGAATTGTTTTTTTGATAGAATTGCGCCAAAAGCGGTGTGATTTCAAACGCCTAGATAAGAACCTTCTCAAGAAGACTTTTAACCTTGGTTGCAGCATCGTCGGACAGCATTAGTTTAAAACTGTCATACGACATTCTGGCAGACTCCGAAGAATAGGCGTACATTTTGCGTTCATAAGCTTCAATTGCTCTATCCAGCTCACCGTAATGTTGATTAATCAAAAGGGCTAACTCGGCGGCATCGAGCATCGCCAGATTGACCCCGTCCCCCGCTGGAGGCGCCAAATGCGCCGCGTCGCCGATAAGCGTAACACCCGGCTTGCTCTCCCATTGAAGCCCAATAGGCAGCATATAAATACGTCTTGTGGTGACGGGTCCATCTGCACAGCGAATATAGCTTTTCAGCGGCTCTGCCCAATCGTCGAAGTAAGCCAGCAACTGCCGCTTGGCCTTCTCGGGCTGATCGAAAGAAATCCCGCACGTATCCAGCCAATCCCGCTCCGTTCTAAAAGATAATCCAACTTTGATATGGCCATTTCCATTGCGTTGACCACTGATGGCTTTATGATCGCCAAGACCAAACATGCTGCCCCGCGAGTTAAAGGCAGCCAGTTCAGGATGAGCTATGCTGTCAATGCTGAGATCTATCCTGCTTATACCCGCGTATTCAACCATCACATCCGTAAGCAATGGACGAACCCGCGAGAAGGCTCCATCCGCTCCGATGAGAAGGTCGACGATGTCGGTATGTCCGTTTTCAAAGTGCAATTCATGTTTACCATCATCCAGAGGCAGCGCTTCAACCAGTTTGTAGCCATACCGGATGCATCCGGGTTCTAAAGCGTTCAACAGAAGCTCACAGAGGACGCCTCTGTCTATTTCCGGACGGCTTCCCGGTGCATTGACGTCCGCCACTTTATTGATATAGAGTTTGCCCTGTTTATCGTACAGGCGAAGGTCCTGGCCTTCATACCTGGCGATCGCCTGAAATGGTTCGAGTAATCCGGCTTCCCGAAGCGCCAGCTGGCCGGAATCTTCATGAATGTCCAGCGAGCCGCCCCGCAGGGCGTTTGAATCGGAAATTTCACGTTCGTAAATCGTGAAACGGATTCCCTTTCTCTTCAAAATCAGTGCCAGCATTAAACCGCCCGGACCCCCGCCGATAATTGCAATCCGTTGTTCCCTCGTTGCCATCCTGATCGTCTCCTCTAATCATTTTGTGAACATTGGCATCATAGTTGACTTTTATGAACTGGAGATGAACAAAGAGGACAGAGGCATCAATAAACACGGAAGATACAGTTGTTGTCATCTTTTAGGCTAAACAAGATCGAATTTTACAAGCGCTTTTCGTTTTTTTCCATTCAGGCATCCAGGTTGAGCATGATACGATCCATACTATAAAGGCACTGGAGTACAGGAGAGGGGCGGTACGATGTATTCATTCGGTTGGTGCAGGGGGATTGATGATGCGGATATGCTTCGCAGAGTAGGTTTCGATTACATCGAATGTACAGTGACTTCGTTAAATCTGGAAGATGAGGCGGAATTTCAGAAGGTTTTGCCTAAGTATACCGGCAGCCCATTGCCGGTTCTTGCGTTTAACGTTTTCTTTCCAGGGGACCTGCGGGTTGTAGGCCCGGATACCGATACCGAACGCATCCGCAGGTACGTATCCAAGGCTGCTTCTGCGCTAGAACGCATCGGGGCACGTATCGTCGAGCTCGGCAGCGGCCGCTCTCGAAATGTGCCGGATGACTGGAGCCGGGAACGCGGAGAGGAGCAGTTCACGCAGCTTCTGGAGTGGATTGGCGACAAGTTCGATGGAACCGGGGTGACCGTCGCGATTGAGCCGCTCAATAAGAAAGAAACCAATTTAGTTAATCGCGTTGCAGGCGCAGTTGCTTTTGCGCAGCGGGTTAACCGGCGATCGGTTCGGGTATTGGCTGATTTTTATCACATGGATGAGGAGAATGAATCGCTCGATACGCTTGTGGAACATAAGAACTGGTTGGCCCATATTCACCTGGCGGATACAGGCCGGTTAAGCCCCGGTACAGGACAATACCCTTATGATTCATTTGTTCAATCCCTTAAAAAGGCAGGTTACGCCGGCCTGATTTCCGCAGAATGCAGCGTAAATAACCCGGAAGCGGAGCTTCCCGCGGCGCTGGATTTTATGAGGAATAGGTTTAGATCCTAGTCTGCGTACTAATTACAAAAGCTCCGCTGAGCGAATATAGCTCTCGAGCCTTTTTGATGGCGGGCCTCTACGATCTCGAGGAGATCCCGGGCCTCGCTCTCCTTTAACGAGACAAGCAGCCATTCGTCCAAGATTAATAGGGGAATCATGGAAAACCGGGACAATGCACCATAGAAGATCACATGCCAGAGAACCATAAGAAATTCATCCAATGGAACGCGAATCGCTTTATCTCTTGGGCGCAAAGTGTTGGCGCACATAGTAGATGTCCGAATGACTCGCAACGTTATTGAAGTCTTTTACAATAACAACCGGATATGCTCCCACCCGCGGCTCGTGATAGAGTAGTACATTTTCTCTACGCTTATATGATAATTGAATTGGACAGTAGCGGTCTTCCATGTCGCCAACTCATATGAGGTTGCAGGCAATGAGAGTGAAAACGGTTTTTCTTCCGTCATAAATACACTGTGCCTGCCTCCTTCCTTTTTCTGGAATTGTTTCGTATTCAGGATGTTCAGCTTCTCCTGGATGGCTTGGTTTAATTCCGCAACACTAAAACACTGTTGATTACGCAGCGCGGCCAGAATCCATGTGAAGACCATGCCTCTAGAGATAATTTGTGACAGTAACAATAATTTTCTCAAACAATAAAATTGCATACCAAACATCTTCATGGCTGTCACCTTATTACTTAAATATCTTCCAAGATCGTCTGATAATATTTATGGCTTCAGCATTATATGAATACTGGAATTGGAGTAAGTCGTAAAACATGTGAGTTAGTTTATTATTGAAACCTGGTGATTTTAAGACAAATTAAAACCGCCTTTACAAATAAGGCGGTAAACTATACTAACATTATTAGAGATTTGTTATAAAGTGAATTTGTTCCTAATGATATCAGCAACTTCACATGCGGATAATTTCGTGTTGTTAATTCTGAGGTAATTTTCTTTTTTAATTTCTCCCTCTAACGAATTTAATCGGTGCTCTTCCATTGTCCGTTTTAAATCCTGTTCTGAGCGAGTGACATCCCTCTTTGTCGGTTTGTGTTCAAGTCTATGGGGAGTTTTGTTGCGCTCAATTCTCTCCTCAAGGTCAGCTTCAAGCTCAACAAAATAAACTTCCCCGCCGTTGTCTTCAAATATTTTGCATATGTTATCAACATAATTCCAATCACTCTGCAAATCGAATCCCCATACATAAGTGAAAATCATTCCATACATATCACTAGCAGCGGTGGCTTCAAAAATGTCTTGTCGAAATTTATTCACCAACTCCCACATTTCACGACTAAAGCCAAAATAAGGAGCTAGTAATTCAATCGTCATATGATTGTGGAACAACTTTAATTCAGTTATCTTTTCCAGTTCATGTCCCACTGTCATTTTTCCTACTGCCTGCGGTCCAAAAATCAGAACAAATTTCAATATATCGCCAACTTGGAAGATATTTCAATAATGATATCACACTTCAAATCAATAAGGGGTGTTATTATTTTTCTGCCAATTAGGATAAAACCGTTTCTAAATAACGAAACCAAGCCAAGTAATTTTGCAGATACTCAGTTGCATACCGTTAAAGTGGTCCATCTACTGATAATCATGCCAGCGAATAGGTATATTTTGAACGTCAGAACATATAAAAGGTCAAATGAGTTATGAAACCTCTGTTCAATCTCATCAGGTTAATTGTTTCGGGCGTTTGTTTAATGTTTGTGTGACAATGTATTTGTCCGCTAACCGCTAGGATGGTGTGGTAATATCGGGGGAAAGAAAACCATTTGGAGGGGGAGGGAAGCATTTTGAGGTCACTATTTATCTACGGGGACATCGGGGAAAACTTCGACCAAACATCTGTACCCTTCATACAGGCGTCGGGTGGCATTGATTCAAAAATTTGTGTCTTAGGGTTAGGTGGACCATCGTGGGAAGCTTATTTTCACAGGGTTTTTCGTGAACGTTGGATAAGATTAGGGGTACAAAATGTAATCTCGATAACACCCAACGCCAACTTGGAGTTTGATTCTGATGTTCATGAAGAACTAAATAGTTGCACAGGCTTACTAATCTGTGGAGGCGACACCCGTAAATATTACCAAGCGTGTGTTAAAAATTCGAGGATGAATCATTTAATAAATGCTTTGTATATGAAAGGAGTTGCCATTGCGGGAGTTTCTGCAGGTGCATTAATATCAAGCTCCCCTTGCACGATATGGGGAAGTAAGGTTTCTAGTGATAAAAATGAGTTTATCGTTAGAAGCAACTATGACGCTACAATTTCCGAACAGGAACTCATGATTGGGGAAGGATTGGGGCTTATAAAAGGTTGTGTTGTGGAACCTCATTTTAGTGAGTACGGCTCTTTTCCGCGCTTAGTGGCTACAATGCAAAAAACTTCTGCTCAATTAGGTCTAGGCTGTGATGAACCGATTTGTCTTGAGATTAATGATGAATCACACGTTAAAGTGCATGGCAAGGGACGTGCATATTACATTAAAAATAACATGGATGATTTTAGTGTGAAAATATTTGAACCAGGTCAGGATTTTCACCTTAACAGAACGTTAAAAGGAAGAGTAATAGGCGGTCAGGGTAACTTTTCATATTGGATTGAAAAGCTAAGTTCTTATTACGAAGCTAAAACGGGGATGAGATTTTTCCCAGGCACATTAAATATCCAACTTGATGTACCTTACGACTTACCTAGTGACGTAATACGCCTAGAAAAAGAGGAATATGGTGGTTCGGTTTCAGTCAGTATTCAAGAATGCGCAATATTCGGAAGAAAAGCATTTATTTTAAGAACAGATGGTAATGCATCTGATAATGGAGACCATCCTAGAACAATTATTGAGGTAGCAACTGATGTAAAATTAAGGGACTGTTATAACTTAAGGGATGGCGAAATTGTCGAAGTAAAGTTAAACTAAACGGTAAAATAGTCCAGTTTAATTAAACCGCTCTTGGAGCGGTCTTTACTTTTGAAGTATTTGATATGACTATTTTCAAATTAAATGAAGATGCCGTAGCAACTTTTGTGAAAATACCCCTTGATCTGCCTCGATTTAATCAATTGTTTTTTCAAACCTTCTGGAGAACAACATCATTCATCTCGAATCGCTCTGAACCGTAGATAACGAAACGAAGACCGGACTGGCGAAATCCGATGCCTCCTCACCTTTAGGATTGCGAAGACGAAACAGGAAGGCGTCGCCTGCTTCTGATTTCCACACGATATAATCGTGAATCCCTTCACCACCCGAGGATTGAAGATAGAGCTCGGCGTAACCCAGCGGATGCTCGACAAGCTCTCCGCTATGATCGGATACTTCGCCGAACGAAGCCAACTCCTTTTTACCTGCAGTTGCAAGCTGAGCTAAATCGTAATTAGCAGGCAGCTTTTCGATATCGACATAGTACTCCGGGTGGCTGCTAAGTGACAGACGTCCTTTAGCTGCGTCAAAGGCAAACTTGTCAAATACGTATAAGGAAAAGCCTTCGCCTTGCTGCAAGTTGGCGGTGTGTGACTGGTTCCCCTCACCGGTCATCAGATCAAAGCTCTCACTCGGAGGACGAGTGGCTTCAGATTTCTGCTCATTCTTGCTTTCTGGAGCTGTGACTTCCTCATTAACTGGTGGCGATGTTTCAGGGGTGGCGGAAGGTTCCGCTGTGCCTGAGCATGCCGTAAGTGTCAGAGCCATGACGAGAATCGATATTTTCATGCGACCGGAGCTTTTTGGATTCACGTTTGATCACGCCTTTCTGTTTTTAGTTCATCATCAGATTCATGATATCCAGGCGGTTAGCCTCTTGAAATACTGACGTCCCAACATCATTTTTTGTTTCGTTAAATGAATATGATGAGTTATGAGGAATTACCCTTCGAAGGGAGTGCGAAACGCAACAAGTGTCTAGCTTTTTTTCATAAATGTAGCTTTAAAACGAAAGGGTGGTTGTCGTAGTTTCATTTGTTTTCCCATGTTTCGACGGGCTGAGAAGATGCTCTTGGCTAACATGCACATCTGACCGCCGCGGATGTCTTTGTTAAATAGAAGTTCGAGCTTTCCTATAACTCCGCTCAGGAACATGGTACAGGTCAATGTAATATCCTTACATTAGACTATATAACAAGGAGAGCTTAGATGAGCCGAAAATTAACCTTTGATTATATTATCGTAGGAACTGGTCCTGCTGGCGCCGTCATCGCCAAAACATTAAGTGATCATAAAGAAGTATCGGTTCTTGTCCTGGAGGCCGGTGGGAACAACGATAAAGACACCCCCATTAGGGACTCTACATTCGCACTGGAATTGGAAGAACAGTTCTTTCCCCAATATTTTTGGCAGGGGGAAGGGGTTCCGCAAGAGGAGCTGGATGAACGGGCATTTGAATGGACAACGGGACGCCTTTTAGGCGGAGGGTCATCGATTAACGGTGAGCAGTATGTACGCCCTACATCAGCCGTTTTCAGGGAATGGGAAAAGCTCTTAGGTCCGCTGTGGTCACCTAGACGGGCCATTCGCCGATTCAAGAAATTAGAGAAGTATAACGGAGAAACCGATGATTTAAATGCCCGTGGATTCAATGGGCGGATCGATATCAGGCAGGCCCCGGTAAACCCTACGACTATGGCGGAAAAGCTCACGACAGCTATTGAGAAGGCTACAGGCTATCCGGAGATCCTTGACTATAACGATCCTAAAACTCCCCTGGGTCCATTTACCCGCTGGCAGTTGTATCAAAAACCAAATGGCCGGAGGGAGAACTCCTCCACAGCCTTTCTCTCCCCGGACATCATGACGCCTTCCGGCCGCGGTGTAAACGGCAGGAAACTAAAAGTGTTCTTTAATTCAACGGCTCTGCGCGTGCTTTTTGACAAGAAACGCGCCACAGGAGTGGAATTCCTCAAAGAAGGAAGACGCGTTCGTGCATACGCACAAAAAAAGGTCATTATATCTGCTGGCATCAATAGTGCTCAACTATTAATGCTGTCCGGAATTGGGCCGACTGCATTACTTAAGGAAGCTGGGATCCCAGTGGTTTTCAATAACCCGAACGTAGGGAAGAGATTGAGAAATCACACGCTTAACACTGCGGTGTTCACTACGAATCCGAACGATTCTGCCCTGCCTGCGAATGACCCGGAAGCACTTTATACAGGGGGAGCCTTTTTGCCCGATCCGACGGGTGTAAACAGCAATCGCCGGGCGGTTCAATTGATTGGCATTGGTTCAGACAGCACGTTAACTTTAGCGGTTCTTTACTTGCGCCCCAAGAGCCGCGGCTCGATTAAGATACAGAACAAGGATCCGCTTAAAATCGTGCTTGCGGATGAAGGATTTCTCGCCAATCCGGATGACATGGAAGCCGTTAAAAATATTTTTAGAACCTATGTGAAAAATATAGCGGCAGAACTCGCATCCATCGATCCGTCGTACCAGCTTGTTTCACCGACACTGGATATGATCGAGGACGACGCCCAATTGGAGGAGTATATTAAACAAAATTTCGACCATAATCATCACCAGCAAAGCTCCCTTCGTATGGCTCCGTTAAAAAAGGGAGGGGTAGTGGATCGAACGGGCCATGTGCATGGGGTAGAGGATTTGATCGTTGCCGACGCTTCCATCATTCCATTTACGGTGGACGGTAATACATCCGCCGCTACTTTCCTTATTGGTTATACGATTGCCAGGCAATTGGTCTCACCGGATAAAAAAGGCAGAAGACAGCCATCCGAGGGCGACGAAGAGTAATGGCCCCCAACTTAGTCATAAATAACGCCTAAGTCCCCGAGCTCGAAAACCCGGGGACTTTTTCCTACATGCTGCACAGCCGGTGCGTGAAGCGCTTTGCTCCTTGTTGTTCCTCAGCCCAAAAACTTAATGGATTCTTTGGTTTTTCTGGCAAATGCAATGGGATCATCGATTGACTCCCAGTGAACGTACATCAAGCGCGGATTCTCGAATAACCAGTGATTGTGGACGGCCGTTACTTTAATTCCGTTTTTGCGGAGATTGCTCAGCAAGCGGTTGACTTGATTTTGGAAGAGGGCCGTTTCGCCTAAACAGAGTGCCTTGCCTGAACTGTTCAGGGATTCGAAGGAGAAGAGTTGATAGCGGACCAAAGGAGAAGTGGTACGTCTTCCTAAAATCGAGGCTCTAATGACCCGATTTCTGGAGACAAAACAAACCGGACCTTTCGTAATTTCGTGCTCGGTTCCACCTAAAATAGCTGAGAATTCGTTACAAAGTTTTTTAAAGCGAGGACTTACTTTAACTTGCGCCATCCGAAATCATCCTCCCATGAAATGATATAAATACTGCCTGCCCGTTTAACCGTGTTAGCCCAGGAATTTAATGGATTCTTTTGTTTTTCTGGCGAATGCAACCGGATTGTCAATAGACTCCCAGTGCATATACATTAAGCGAGGCTGCTCTTTCAGCCAGTGGTTATGGACTGCGGTTACTTTAATCCCGCGTTTACGGAGGTTCGACATCAACCGATTCACCTGATTTTGATGAACGGCCGTTTCACCCAAACAAAGCGCGCGGCCCGACTTATCGAGAGATTCGAAGGAAAACATTTGCATTTGAACCAAAGGGGAGCGCGTTCTTTTACCCAGAATGGTTTCTCTTAAATTCGTCATCCGCGTAACAAAGCAAACCGGACCTGCTTCAATTTCCGATTCGCCTCCCAATATTTTTCCGAATTGGGTACAAAGTCTTTTGAACTGCGGGCTAACCTTTACTTGTTCCGCCATGATAAGTCCTCCTTTAATCAAGTTCTATGTATCCTATGATCAAGGAAGGAAGAGGTATGGACTGATAGCAGAAGGGTAATAGCATAAAAAACGAAATTTCGATGCTGCATCAGGAGCAGGCCGGTCCGTTATCTGAACCCGCGTCGCTTTTTCTTCCAGTGCAGCATGACAAACGCTTGACGAGGAGAGGTATTTTGTGATAGTTTCATCCATATCAAATGAACAGGGAGGGATAAAGCGATGACGATTTCTGAGATTGTAGATGATCAGGTGAACCTGTCTTCGAGAGCAATGCTGGACAAGGTTCACCAAATCACAAATCGGATACCGGAGCTTTATCCTTCTATGCATAAATATCGCGGGTGACTTGTTTTTAAAATAGTCGCTTGTTTGTGTATAGCTTGGTTAATGTATCGCAAGAAAGCACCGGTAAGCTGGTGCTTTTTTTGCGTTGTCTCCGTGTAAAAGGAGATCGTTAACGTTGAAGCACATCACTAAATATGAAAAAATCCGCCAGATCCTGTCTATCCTGAAACAACCGGATTATAGATACAAGCAAATAACAGGGGCTATTTTCAAGCAGAAAATCGGACATTTTGAAGAAATGAGCAGCTTGCCTAAAGCCATAAGAAACGAATTAATCAAGGAGATTGGCAACCCTGTGCTGAGCATTACGCCCAAAATCGTGCAGCAGTCCAAGCAAGTTAGCAAAATTCTATTTACTATCCCTGGCGACGAGCATATCGAGTCCGTAAAGTTAAGTTATAAAAACGGGTGGGAATCCTATTGCATCTCATCCCAGTGCGGCTGCGGGTTTGGCTGTACCTTTTGTGCTACGGGAACGCTGGGGTTGAAGAGAAATCTCACGGCGGATGAAATCACGGACCAGCTTCTTTATTTCCATTTGAACGGCTACCCATTGGACAGCGTGTCCTTTATGGGGATGGGCGAAGCCCTTGCAAATCCGCACGTGTTTGATGCCTTACATGTGCTGACGGATCCTGAGCTTTTTGGCTTGGGGCATCGGAGAATTACGGTGTCTACCATAGGCATACTGCCTGGAGTAAAGAAATTAATGAAGGATTTTCAGGATTTTCCGCAGATGAATCTAACGTTTTCTCTTCACTCCCCATTTCCGGATCAGAGAAGCCAGCTCATGCCCATCAATCATCATTTTCCGCTGGAAGAAGTGATGAAGGCGCTTGATGAGCATATTCAAACGACGAAACGAAAGGTATACATTGCTTATATCCTTTTGAGGGGAATCAACGACTCGGCCAGACACGCTGAAGCGGTTGCTGATTTACTGCGGGGAAGAGGACCATGGGAACATTTATATCACGTCAATCTCATCCCTTACAATGCCACCACGGCCACCCCGCAAAGTTATAAAGAATCGGATCACAGCGGAATCAGCATGTTCCTTAAAATCTTAAAGACCAAAGGAGTCCATGTTACCGTCAGAACCCAGTTTGGTTCCGATATCAACGCAGCATGCGGTCAGCTGTACGGATCTGAAAAAAATTGAGCCAGGTTCCCCAATCTATGAATCCAAGCCGTCTATGCTCCTTTTACATCTACTAGAATAACTTCAGTTAAAAGGAGATGACGAGATGGCCTCTACCATTCGTGTCGTAGGTATTTTTACGAACGGTGCACGGTCAAGTGCCACGGCCGAAGAACGCCAAGCCAGGTTTAATAATGATTTAACCCTCGCAAATGCAGCATGGGGAACCGGTTTTGCTCCTGGTGTTAGCTGTGGGCTTCGTTTTGCTTCACTAAGAATATTTTATCACCCGAACGTCACGATTGATGCGAGTACCGTGTCTAGCGTCGATGACCCAAGAGTCGCGAATCTTATTACACAAGCGAGAAACGCTCTTAATGATGCAACGGCCATATATGTTGTTTATCTAAGCGGAGACAGCTTATCGCCGGGATCGATTGGAAACGGAGGACCGGAATTCACCTATTTCCGGAGCACGACCGATTATGGACTCATAGGCCGAGTTGTATTGAGCGGCAGAGCATTTGACACGTATGCATTTGCGCATGAGGCAGGCCATGTATTATTTGGGCGCTTTTTGGACAACGGCAACCCCGGGAGTTTTACGATCAATGATCCTTCGAACCCTGGCAGTGCCCACAGCAATAATCCACAAAACCTGATGTATCCCATCATTCCATCGAGTGATCCGATCATTAATTCGGCTCAGTGTTCGGTTGCCAAACAGAGTAAAGTGATCGTAGAGAATGCCGCAAGTTCTTATCTGAAAAATAAGAGATTAGGAAGCGCCCGGAAGAAGAACAACCGTCCGATCGTAAGAAAGCTCAATAACGCCCTGACTGCGAAAATGAGAAGATTGAAACCGGATGTAAGCCGGCGCAAACGCACTGCGAAAGCCATTTCAAAGACAAGAAAGCCATGCTGTAAACCAGCCGTAAAGCGTCAGCGGGTGTTGAGAAAAAAATGAAGTGACTCATAGCCGGGCCAACACCGATGGACCGCCATTGTGGCGGTCTTTTTCTATTTGCGCATGAACAGTGATGGATTATAGTTATAACTAAATACGATCAGCTAATGGCAAAGGAGGGAAACGCATGGCATCCGGTACGGAGACAGGCACATACGGCTTTCGTTTCACGGCGCCTTCGCACCTGGCGCTGTGCGAATTGTTTGCGGTCGGGCGGGACGAGATCAGGCATCCGTCGTACCGATGGGACGGGGAGGAGCGGAAGGACGGTCCGCTGCTGCTGTTCCAGTATACGCTGGAGGGTGAGGGCATGTTCGAGTCGGGGACGGAGACGTACCGGATCGAGCAGGGACGGGCGATCATGACTGAGATCCCGGGTGATCACCGCTACTATTTTCCGGCGGACGGGTCGCACTGGTCCTTCGTGTTTATTCTGATGCGCCCATCGCTCATCCTGCCGAATTGGGAGGAAGCAAAGCTGCGGTTGGGAGAGGCTCCCTATTTGCCGCTCACAAGCCGGCCCGTCCGCGCGCTGCTGGAGATTTGGAATCAGGCGGGACACGGCCGGATTACCGACCCTTATACGGCCTCTTCCTGTGTATACTCTTTTATTTCTGAGCTGTGCCGGTATGCGGTAGCGCCGCATGACGAGCGCCGGAACTGGCCGGAGAAAGTGCGCCAGGCCGCCGAGTATATGGATGCGAATTACCGCTCGATGATCAGCCTGGACCAGCTGTCGGACCGACTCGGCTGGTCCAAATACCATTTGCTGCGCACGTTTGCGGCTGCGGTCGGCCAGACGCCGAGCGAATATTTGAACCGGGTCCGCATTGAACAAGCGATGCGGCTGCTCCGGCAGACGGATATGACAGTTGAACAGATCGCGGAGCAGGTCGGATATTCCGGCGGAAGTTATCTGATCAAGGTGTTCCGCAAAATGACCGGGCTGACGCCTGGGGGCTTCCGCTCCGAAGAGGGGCAGCTGACGTTCAGCCGGATGTTTTTTGAAGATTATAACGTCGACAGACGTTTTTCTGATTAGTCGGCTATTAAACCGCAATATTTTGCTGTAATAGAAGAAAGATTACTATGGAAACGTTGTTCATCCCGGACGTAATATAGGAGGCGTAAAAGCAATTTTATTATACGAAATCAATTCGGGAGGAACGTCATGCAGCATCATTCGTTCGCACCAACACCCCCTATGGGATGGAACAGCTGGGATTGTTACGGCGCAACCGTTACGGAAGCCGAAGTTCGGGGCAATGCCGAATATATGGCGCGTCATTTAAAGGATTACGGCTGGGAATACATTGTCGTCGATATTCAATGGTACGAGCCGGGAGCGGTTTCAGACCTGTACAGGCCCTTCGTCCGGCTGGAAACCGACGGTTACTCGCGCCTCATTTCAGCAGTGAACCGTTTTCCGTCTGCGGAGGGCGGTCAGGGCTTCAAGCCGCTGGCGGATTACGTACATAGCCTTGGACTAAAATTCGGCATTCATATCATGCGCGGCATTCCACGCCAGGCCGTACACGATAATACGCCGATCAAGGGCACAAACGTTACGGCCCGGGATATCGCCCATACCTGCTCGTTCTGCGGGTGGAACACGGACATGTACGGCGTCGACGCGGGCAAGGAAGGGGCTCAGGAATACTATAATTCCTTGTTTGAGCTGTACGCCGAATGGGGCGTCGATTACGTCAAGGTGGATGACATTGCGGATTCTTGGCTGCACGGAGGGCCGCATTTGGCGGAAATTGAGCTGATCCGCAAGGCGATCGACCATGCCGGCCGGCCGATGGTGTTGAGCCTGTCGCCCGGACCCGCACCTGTGAAGCATGCCGATTTCCTTGAAGCCCATGCCAACATGTGGCGGATGACCGACGATTTCTGGGACCGCTGGCCGCTGCTGCTTGATATGTTCGACCGCTGCGAGACCTGGCAGGGACGGCCGAAGCCCGGCTGCTGGCCGGATTGCGACATGCTCCCGCTGGGCCGCATCGGCGTCCGGTGCAGCCATCCCGACCGGATGACGAACTTTACGCGTGACGAGCAGCTGACGATGATGACGCTGTGGACGATCTTCCGCTCGCCGCTCATGTTCGGCGGGGAGATGCGTGACAACGACGAGTGGACGTTATCGCTGCTGACGAACCGGGACGTGCTGGACATGCATCAGCACAGCTTCGGCGCCCGCCAGGTGAGCCGGAGCGAAGGCCGAGTGATATGGGCTGCTGAGGGTCCTCAGGGCGAGCGTTACGCCGCGCTGTTCAATACCGGTGAGGAGGCAGCCGAAGTTTCCGTATCGCTGGCTGAGCTAGGCATTTCCGGCTCGGCGCATGCGCGAAATTTGTGGACCGGAGAGGAGCGCAGGGAACTGGGCGGCACATTGGCTTCTGCCGTTCCGCCGCATGGAGCCGCTTTGTTCCGGCTTATAACGGAATAACAACCCTTTTGTTGATGCAGACATGTTGAGAGGAAGTCTATCTTTTAAAGATAGGCTTCCTTTTTGTTAAGATGATCGAATTCATAAAGCTCTGTACGGCCTGACTGCCCGATGTGACGATATATCAATTAGATGTTGGTATAGATCATTGTTTAAATCAGGGGAGTCATTTACAATTTTTTTAAATTTAGTGCAAGTCATATAGGTATACAATGATATCTCGAGAGATGTATGGAGGTGTTCCAAAAAAACAGATGAGACTATTGTGATAGGAGAAATGGATGGGGTCAGAGCGTTTCTTGCTTATTATTGAAAGCGTTTTCGAATGATTGACTGGGAGTGGATATTATGGTCCCCCGTCAAATCTACGAATCTTTAGGGAAGGTGACACGATGCGCATACGAGAGTACAGCACGAAAGGCATATCCTTTAGGAAATTCCTCTACATACTTCCTTTCATGCTTTTGCTTGCTGTCTTTGCCTACTATCCGCTATACGGATGGGTCTATGCATTCTTCGACTACTCGCCGCCGATTCCGTTGTCCCAATCTCCGTTTGTCGGCTTACAGTGGTTTCGTTCCTTGATCGAAAACCAGGTCAAGATCGACCAGCTGCTCCAGGTCATCAAGAACACGTTCGGGATGAGCGGATTGGGGCTGCTGTTCTCCTGGCTCCCCATGATTTTTGCCATATTCCTGAACGAAATGAAGGCCGTGCGGTTCCGGAAGTTTGTGCAGACGGTAACGACCCTGCCGAATTTTATCAGCTGGGTACTGGTATATTCTTTGGCGTTTTCCATGTTTTCCAGCGAAGGTATCGTCAACGGTCTGTTGAAGCAGCTGGGACTGATCGAGTCCCCGATTTTGTTCCTTCAGAACTCCGATCATGTCTGGATCACCATGTGGTTGTGGACGATCTGGAAAACGTTAGGCTGGTCCGCCATCTTGTACATAGCGGCAATTACGGGAATTGATGATTCCCTTTATGAGGCGGCCCATGTGGACGGGGCAACGAGAATGCAGGTGATATGGAACGTCATCCTGCCGAGCATGCTCCCGACGTATTTTGTTCTGTTGATGCTGCAGATCGCCAGCTTTCTGAATAATGGCTTGGAGCAATATTTTGTTTTCCAAAATGCATTCAACAAGGAAAATATACAAGTTCTGGACCTGTATGTTTATAACCTGGCGATGGGGGGCGGCAGCTACTCCGTATCGGTCGCGATCAGTATGCTGAAGAGTTTGATTAGTGTTGTTCTTCTCTTTTCGGTAAACGGATTCTCCAAATTGTTAAGAGGAGAGAGTATCGTATGAGAAAAGCAGTTCAGGTAAGCCCGACCGACAAAATGATCACCGTATTGATCTACGTCCTTTTTTCCCTGTTTGCTTGCGTGTGCGTCTATCCCTTTTACTCCATCATCATTAATACGATAAGCGCAAATGATATCAGTGCCCGGGGGGACGTCGTCTTTTATCCGCGGCACATCCATTTCCAGAACTATTTGGACGTTTTTAAAATACCGGGGCTGGGGAATGCGGCTTTGATCTCCCTGGGCAGAACCGTGATCGGAACCCTGCTGACGGTAGGGGCCTCCGCCTTTTTGGGATTCATGTTCTCCCAAGAGGATATGTGGGGGAGAAGATTCTGGTACCGGTTCACCGTGATCACCATGTTCTTTAACGCCGGCATTATTCCGTGGTATCTCACCATGCGCTCCCTGCATTTGACCAACAATTTTTTGGCATACATTCTGCCGACCATCGTAGCCCCGTTCTTCATCATTCTGGTCAAGACCTTTGTGGAATCGACGCCGAAGGAATTGCAGCAGGCGGCAAGCATCGACGGAGCAGGAACGATGATGATCTTCTTCAGGATCATATTGCCGATAAGCAAGCCGATCTTGGCGACGGTCGCGATATTCACTGCAGTGGATCAGTGGAACTCTTTTCAGGATACGCTGCTGCTCGTTACGGACAGTAAATTATACACGCTGCAATTTATTCTCTATAACTATATCAATCAGGCGAGCTCACTATCGACCATGGTTAACCTGCAAAATGCCGGTTCGACGGCCATAGCCAGTCTAGCCACAGAGCAAACCACGACTTCCATTCGCATGACCGTTACCATTATCGTCGTTGCCCCGATATTGCTCGTCTACCCGATCTTCCAGAGATTTTTCGTCAAGGGAATTATGATCGGGGCGGTCAAAGGTTGATTTTCACTTGATATTAAAATGGATTTAGGAGGATAGCCAATGAGTAAAAGCAGGAAAGCAGCAAAAAAATCGGTCATGCTATTGTTCGCTTGCCTCTTCATCGCCTCGGTCGGGCTGGCCGGATGTGGAAGCGCATCCAATGAGGAGCCGGGTACCGATACAAAGACTTCCGAGAATAACACAGCCATCGATCACAGCAAGCCGCTGACGATTACGGTGTTCGATAACGCGGCGAATTACCAGGGCGAGCAGACCGGATGGTATGGCAAGCTGCTTAAAGACAAGTTTAATCTGACGCTAAACATACTTGCTCCGCAGGTTGCCGGGGACCAGTTATACAAGACGAGGTCGGCAGCAGGAAATTTGGGGGATCTCCTAATCATCGATAACAGTCAGCTGGAAGAGCTCATCCCGGCCGGTCTCATTATGGACTTGACGGATAGGGTCAAGAACACCAAGTACTTGTCCCAGTATGTGGATAATCACTTCAAACCTTTTAACGAGGCTTTCGACAAAGTGAATCCGGACGGCAAAATTTATGCGCTACCGACGTTTACAGCCGATACTTCGCCAACGACTTTCTCGGAAGACCAGCCTTATTCAAGCCCCATTTTGCCCTGGGATTATTACAAGGGGGTAGGGGCGCCCAAGCTGAACAATTTGACCGACCTCCTGAACGTACTGAAAAAAATGCAGGAGAAGTATCCCAAGACTCCGGACGGGAAACCGATCGTTCCGATCACCCTGTGGAAGGATTGGGATGGCGGAGGGATGGAGAATGTACGCTGGCTGAGCAACTGGTACGGCTATGAGCAGCCCGACGGAACGACAACCTTACAGCTGAATGCAAAAGGCGATATCGTTCCGCTTATCGATGATAACAGCATGTACAAAAAGATTTTGCAATTTTATTTTACGGCCAATCAGATGGGGCTGATCGATCCGGATTCCGCGTCGCAGGATTGGAACAAAGTCTCTGAAAAGCTGACCAACAAACAGGTGCTCCTCTTATGGTATTCCTGGCAAAGAGGGTTCTACAATTCCATCGAAAGGGGCAAAAACGGCGACGGCTATGTTTCAGTCCCGATCGCGGATTCCCGGCTCATTCAGACCAGCGATGCGTATTACGGCAACGGGAGGGTTTTTGCCATCGGTTCAAAGGCCAAAAATCCCGAAAGGATCATGGAATTTCTGGATTGGTCGGTGTCTCCCGAGGGCTTGCGCTACTACACGAACGGCTTTGAAGGGTTCAATTACGAAAAGACGGATGACGGCAAGTTTAAGCTGACTGAAACAGGGCAAACCGCTTTCCAGAAGAACACCCCCGTACCGGATCAATATGGAGGCGGCGGATACCAGGACGGACAGA
The DNA here is from genome assembly GCA_004016085.1 of Claviceps quebecensis. Taxonomy (NCBI): domain Eukaryota; kingdom Fungi; phylum Ascomycota; class Sordariomycetes; order Hypocreales; family Clavicipitaceae; genus Claviceps; species Claviceps quebecensis. Next base: position 20,534 of record QEQW01000007.1, read on the forward strand.
GCAAGATCAACAGCATGATCATGAGCGATTTTGTCAAGGATCCGGATACCGGCGAATTTTATAACAACAATTACTGGAGTTCCACTATAGAAGCTAACAAAACCGCCCTGACCACGGACTGGCAGAACACCTATAACGCAACAAACGCAACAGACTACTACCAGAAAAATAAGATGATCGACATCGTACCGAATATTAATACGAGCTTCGGCGTCGACTCATCGGATATCAAAAATAAACGCAGCCAGATTTCGGACTATGTAAAAAATGCATCCTGGAAAATGGTGTTTGCGAAGGATCAGGCGGAGTTTGACCAGCTGTGGGCAAAGATGAAAACGGATGTGGCAGGTCTCGGCTGGAATGACGTACTTGCTGCGGATACGGCAAAAGCGCAAAAAATCGTTCAAATGCGTGCCGAGGCATCGGCCGGCAAATGAGAGCAGCCGCTGTGAAGGCCGGTGAATTCTAACGATGAAGGGAGACGTTACACATGCTTCGAATTGTAGAAGTTGAGAACGGGTTGGTGCAGGGACTGCCGGCAGCCGACCCCCGAATCACCAGTTTTAAAGGGATCCCATTCGCCGCTCCGCCTGTAGGCGAGAACCGGTGGCGGGCCCCGCAGCCAGCCAAGGACTGGGAAGGCATGCTGAAGGCGTACGAATTCGCGCCGATCTCGATGCAGGTGAGGCAGGAGATCGACGAAAACAATATCTATACCCGGGAATGGGCCGTGGAACCGGATATCGCCATGGACGAGGACTGTCTCTACCTGAACGTATGGACACCGGCCAAACGTACCGATGAGAAGCTGCCGGTCTATGTATGGTATTTTGGCGGAGGTCTTCAGGTCGGCCATACGGCTGAAATGGAGTTTGACGGTGAACGCATCGCCAGAAGAGGGATCGTGGTCGTCACGATCAACTACCGCCTCAATGTGTTCGGATTTTTATGCCATCCCGAAATTACGGCGGAAGCGCCCGAAGCGCCGGCTAACTTCGGCAATCTCGACCAGCAGGCGGCCACCAGATGGGTCAAGCGCAATATCGCGGCTTTCGGCGGCGACCCGGACAACATCACGATCGGCGGTCAGTCCGCCGGCGGCGGCAGCGTGATGACCCAGCTGACTTCGCCTCAGAATGAGGGGCTTTTTCAGAAGGCGATCATTCAAAGCGGAATCTATACGAAGCTGTACCCGGGGACTCGCGTGCCTCCGCTCCGGAGTCATTTGGCTGAGGCCGAACAGGATGGCGTGAAATTTTTTGAATACCTTGGCGTATCTTCACTTGCGGAAGCGCGGCAGCTGGATGCCGTCACTCTCCGCGACAAGGCTGTGCAATACCAGGGATTCTGGGGCACCGTCGCCGATCAGGTGTTCAGCGTAGGCAGCCCGTTTGAATTGTTCCTTGAGAACAAGCGCTGGAAGGTGCCGGTCATGTTTGGCCACACGTCCTCCGAATTTTTCAGCGTTCCGGACGTCCATACGGCTGAAGACTTCAGGAAGCTGGCCGTGGACATGTTCGGAGATGATGCGGATGCGTTCCTGGAGCTTTGTGGCGCGCCATCGGCCAACGTGGAGGAGAGCCGACAGAAGGCTGCGGTGAGCGGCATCGAATATGCGATCCGCATCGCCGCACAGGCCAATGCCGAGACCGGCTCCGGTACCCCATTGTACTATTACAATTTTGATGCCGAGATCCCCGGCTGGGATCAACCTGGCACCTTCCACTCGGTGGATCTCTGGTTTTTCTTCGAAACGCTGGCGAAATGCTGGCGGCCGTTTGTCGGCAAACATTACGATCTTGCCCGCCAGATGTGCAATTACTGGGCCAACTTCATCCGTAACGGTGATCCGAACGGGCTGGATGCAACGGGAGAGGAACTGCCGCGATGGGAGCCTTATACCCCCGAAGCGCCTTATGGAATGCTCTTTGCCGATCAGGCCGAATTTTCCCGAGAACAGCCGAGCGAGATCATGAAATTTCTGGTGCACCAATATTTCAAGAAGAACAGACCCGCCTTGCAACCAGAGGCTTAGTATGACGTGATATGGATATCAAGCTTGTTTGTGCTCCTGGAATTTTCTTGGCGAATAGCCTGTCAACTGTTTGAACTGTCTGCAGAAGTGCTCTACATTTTGATACCCGCATCGGGAGGCGACTTCAGCTACGCTTTGGGTGCTGTGAATTAAATATTCTTTGGCCAACCGGATTCGGCTATTGATGACGTCTTCCATGCAGGTGACCTTAAAGGTTTTTTTGTAGATGCTCTGCAGGTAGCCTGGGCTGATTCCGAGATATTCGGCCATTTTCGCAATCGTCCAGTAATCGCCCGGATCGTTCTGGATCGCGGTTCGAAGCTTCAACAAGTTATAATACTGAGGCGTAATCGGTTCATGAAAATATGATTCCAACAGCTTGTTGAACAGCGTCCGCAGCAAACAGTCGATGGACGAAGCCCTGTAATCCCGATGAAAGTTGTGTTCGATGGTCAACAGTTCAAACAGCTTGCGGCAGTAGTCCGGATCATCCAGGGAAAAGGGGACTCCGGACGGCAGCGGCGATTCCGTAATATAGGGTTCATTGGATTCAAAGCGGATCCAGTCATTGATGAATTGATCGGCGCAGGCCCGATAAAACACTTTCTGCTGCGGGCGGTAGAGGATAACGCTGTGCGTAGGATATTCCTTCAGCGTACCATTGACCCAGAACTGCGCGGGAGTCTTGGTGATGACAAGGAGCCAGTGATGACCCACGGGAACATCGATCACAAAGTTGCTTGGGTGTGTCGTGTTATACTCAACAAAATGAATATGGGCCATCCTTATCCCTCCTTGGAATGATGTCTCTACTATACTATAACAAGGAAAATATGAACGAAACCCTATGAGTTCTACCTTAGCATCAGGTAATATGTTCAGTGACCGGATCATGACAATGATCCACCGTTTGCAAGCGCCTCGCGGCTGCCGTCAATTCGCCGCGGGGCGCTTGTTTGTGTTCAACTTCGCCACTATATTTTTAGGGGGAACATCTTGAGTTTGTGAATTGTAAGCGATTTCTATCAAGATATAATTTAGTTATCACCGGGTGAAAATATGTGACAATAGATGAAAAAGGGGAGGGCATAAAGAAATGCGCAGAAAAGTAAAGCGTTCACTTATCGTTTTGTGTATCGGCATGATATCTACGGCACTGCTGCTGTCCGGCTGCAGCGGATCAGGAAAGACCAGCGGCGGGGGATCCACCGCAGCGGAATCAGGCGGTGACGATACGAAACCGATCACGCTGTCCGTATTTTTGGATAGCCCAGGTCAACAGCCTACCACCGACAACAAGATCTATAAATTGATTAAAGAAAAGACCGGCGTTAGCCTCAATATGGAATTTTTGGTCGGGGATCTGCAGCAGAAGCTGGGCGTCATGATCGCAGGCGGCGACTACCCGGATCTCATCTCGGGAAATGACAAGCTGATCAATGCGGGGGCGTATATTCCGCTGGAAGATTTGATCGAGAAATATGCACCGAATCTGAAGAAGCATTATGCCGAAGTATGGAATCAAATGAAGGATCCGAAGGATGGACATATTTATGTACTTCCAAACTACGGCGTGTATACCGGTTCGGTTCACGATACGACCTATCAGGGACCGGGGTTCTATTTGCAAAAAGATGTTTTGAAAGAAATGGGCTACCCTACGCCGAAAACGTTGGAAGAGTACTTTGATATTATCGCAAAATATAAAGCAAAACATCCAGATATGATCGGATTTGAAACCCTGAATTTTGACTGGAGGGTATTTCCGCTCCAGAACGCCCCGGAACATTTATCTGGTCACCCTAATGACGGCGGCGTGATCGTGGACAACAACAAAGCGCAAATCTTTGCGGATAAAGATATCGCCAAAACCTACTACCAGAAGCTGAATGAAGTGAACGCGCAGGGCTTGTTGGATAAGGAAGCCTTCGTGCAGAACTACGACCAGTACCTGGCCAAAATCGCCAGTGGGCGAGTGATCGGCATGTTCGATCAGCATTGGAACTTTCAAGACGCGGAGAACTCCCTGATTTCCCAAGGGAAAATTGGCAGCACTTACGTCGGCTTTCCGCTCATGTATCCCGGCGCAAAGGAATATTACCGTGATCGTGGAGGGGTGAACCTCAATCGTGGATTTGGTATTTCCGTGAAAGCCAAAGATCCGGTCCGGATCATCAAGTTTATGGATGCATTGATGACAGAGGATTGGCAGAAGACGCTCCAGTGGGGAATCAAGGGAGAAGATTACGAGGTAAAAGAGGACGGCACGTTCTACCGGACTCCGGAGCAGCGGGCCAATGCGGACAATAATACCTGGAAGTTAGCCAACAGGGCAGATTCGTTCTTTGGTTACATGCCTAAAATGACGGGTTCGTACAGTGATGGAAACGCAACGGATCCTGGATCCCAGCCGCAGGAATTTTACGATAGCTTGAAGCCTTACGACCAAGAAATCCTGAAAGCGTATAATCATAAAACCTGGGCGGAATTTTTCAAGGAGCCCGGTCCGAACCCGGTATATTTCCCGGCTTATACGATCATTCTGGAGGACGGCTCGGCCGCTCAGCTGGCCAGCACCAAATTAAACGACCTGTCGGTAAAATATTTGCCGAAAGCGATTATGGCTTCCCCTTCAGAATTTGATAGTGTATGGCAGGATTATGTGAACCAGATCCACAAGCTTGATATTAAAGCTTATGAAGACCGCATGAATGAACAAATTCAATGGCGGATTAAGAACTGGAGCAGCAAGTAAGCTGCAGTCGGGATGGCAGTGCGGGGCGGGGAATGAATTCCCCGCCCCGCACGTTTGAAGATATCATACGGAAGGGGAACAACGAGATGTCTGAGATCGTGCTGACCGGGGAGGTCAAAACTAAGAAGAAACGGAGAGTAGACCCGGAAATTGGCGTCAGCCTGAGCTGGAAAACTCTGAAAGCCCAAAAACAGCTGATATTCATGTCGGTTCCAATTGCCATTTATTTGATCATTTTTTCCTATGTCCCCGTCTGGGGATGGCTCATGGCTTTTCAAAACTATCGTCCGGCCTTGTCCTTCTGGAAACAGGATTGGGTTGGATTGCAGCAGTTCCGTTTTCTATTTCAGGACGATGCCTTCCTTGGGGTGCTGCGAAATACGATTGCCATGAGTTTTATCAACCTGGTTTTGGGTTTTGTAACGGCGATTGCTTTGGCGCTGCTGCTGAACGAAATCAAGGTCCGGTTCTTCAAAAGGACGGTACAAACCATATCCTATCTTCCGCATTTTCTGTCATGGGTTATCGCGGCCGGCATCGTGGCGACTTCATTGTCTGTGGATGACGGCATCGTCAACACGGTGCTCATGAAGCTGCATCTGATCGATCAGCCTGTGATGTGGCTGAGCAAAGGACATTATTTTTGGGGAATCGTCGGGTTATCGAACGTTTGGAAAGAGGTTGGCTGGAATACGATTATCTATTTGGCAGCCATTACCTCGATTGATCCTTCTCTTTACGAAGCCGCTTCCATTGACGGCGCAGGCAGGTTCCATAAAATGAGATATGTAACGCTCCCTGGGATCAAGTCCACTTTTATCATCCTGCTCATCATGAATATCGGGCATATCCTGGATGCAGGATTTGAGGTTCAGTATTTGCTCGGAAACGGTCTGGTCGTGGACTGGTCGCAAACCATTGATATTTTCGTGCTGAAGTATGGGATAGCGATGGGGAATTATTCCCTTGCCACGGCGGCAGGCATTTTTAAAACGATCGTAAGCGTCGTACTTGTATTTATCGCAAATTCTGTCGCGAAGCGTCTTGGCGAAGAACGATTGGTATAGAGGAGGACGGGGAATGAAAACAGAAGTCAAAAGTCAGTTTCGCCTGGAACCCGTCGTTTTTCATACGCTGAATACCCTGTTTATGCTGATGGTCGTCGTTGTGACGCTGTACCCTTTCCTGCATACGCTGGCAATTTCATTGAATGACGGAAGCGATTCGCTCAAGGGAGGCGTATACGTTTGGCCGCACACCTGGACCCTGCAAAATTACAAAGCGGTATTCGTATCGGGCACGATCTATCACGCCGCGTTCATTTCCGTGTCCCGGACGGTCATTTCGACCGTGCTCGGGGTATTTTTGACAACCATGCTTGCTTATACGTTGGCGCAGCCTCATTACATTTTCCGTAAAAAAATAAGCATGCTGTTTATATTGACGATGTACTTCAACGCTGGCCTGATTCCCAACTATTTCTTGATTAAAGACCTGGGTCTGCGGAACAGCTTCTGGGTCTATATCCTGCCAGGTTTGGTCAGCGCCTTTAACCTGATCGTGATCCGAACGTACATCAGGTCGCTCCCGGGAAGTCTGGTGGAATCCGCCAAAATCGATGGAGCCGGCGATTTCCGGATTTTCTGGCGGATCGTATTTCCGCTGTGTACGCCCGTCCTTGCGACCATTGCCTTGTTCATCGCCGTAGGCTCCTGGAATTCTTGGTTCGATACGTTCCTGTACGCTTCTTCCGATCAGAACCTCAGCTCACTCCAGTACGAAATGATGAAACTGCTGGGGTCGACCATGAGCACGAATAACGATCCGTCCATGATGGCAGGCGCCAACACCAACCAAGCCCAGGCCATGGTAACGCCGGCATCCATACAGGCCGCAATCACGATCGTGACCGCGATGCCGATTCTGTTCGTTTATCCTTTTTTACAGAGATACTTTGTGGTAGGCTTGAACTTGGGAAGTGTTAAAGAATAGGGAATTTCAGGCGCTCGTTTAGAGCAAGAACCTTACCGTTTCGGCAGCCTGCCGGAACGGTTTCTCCTATTCCATGAGTGCATGATGAAGCAAATTCAATCGGTGGAGCGGTGATGCCAAATGCTTAAAGTCTTACTTGCCGACGATGAACCCTTAATGCTGGAAGGTCTCTGCTTTTTGGTGGACTGGACCGATTTGGGCTTTGAGATTTGTGGTTCGGCTATGGATGGGGATGACGCCTTGCAGCTAATCCAGAGCCTCAACCCCGACTTGGTCATTACGGATGTTCGTATGCCCGTCATTGATGGTTTAGAGCTTATTAAGCAGGTGCAGGGCGGCTCCCACCAGCCGAAGTTCATTATTATAAGCGGATATGCCGATTTCCAATATGCCAAGACAGCCATTCAATATGGTGTATGCAACTACTTGACCAAGCCTTTGGATGAAGGGGAGTTGGAACTGGCCGTGAAGAACATAGCTTCCGAGATCCATTCCGAGCGGGAAGCGGATGAGTACCGCAAAGCCGAGGCTGCCTATGTCAGAACAGAGCTGCTCTCTCACCTTCTCACAAGAGAATACGTTCCGCAGGAATTGGAGCAGGCGGTTAGGCAGCTCCCCATCCGCGTCGATTCGCGGATTCGATGCGTTCTCGTACATGGAGCGACTTTGGAGCAGGGAAACGTTCACGGCTGTCAGCTGCTGGATCGGCTGAGCCATAAGGCCGAACAGCATATAGAGCATATTACCGTGCTTCCTTTCGTCAATGGGCAGGACAAGCACGGCTACGTATTGATATCCGGCCCGGACGGACCGGAATTAACCTCTCTTCTAGTTACCCAATTCGCTCGATGCATCAAAAACGATTATCCAGAGAGTGTCACCTTCACGGTGAGCGATGAGCACAAGGGCCCTTATACTCTCAACGCGGTTTTTCAAGAAGCCTTTGCCGCCGGGGTTTCCCGTCTCGATAACCATAATCAAGAGGTGTACTATTTTCTTGAAGAAAATCTGGAACAGCGGCTCCTTCTTCCGTCTGCGTTTATGAAATCGCTCACAAAGACGATTATCGACGGCAGGGTGGATGAGCTTCCCGAACATGTGCACGAGTTCTTCACCGTCATTTCGGGAGACCACGCTTCGAAACCATGGATCAGCGCGTATATTGCCAATATCAAGGTTGAGCTCCTCCATGAAATCGGCAGAAGGGGAGGCAGCACAGCGGACTGGGAGAGGAAATGGTTTTCCGGCTCACCAGCGTTGACGCCGCAAAGCGACTTTGAAAAACAAACCCTGACGGAATTTTCCGAAGCGGCTGCGTGGTTTGCGGAAGAAGAAGGAATCCAGACGGATCAAAACGTATCGAAAGCGGTGGAATTCATTCGTCATCATTATCATGAGAAACTGAAGCTGCAGGATATCGCCGAGGCTCTGCATGTCAATGCGGCCTATTTGGGACAGCGGTTCAAAAAGAAACTCGGCATTTCCTTTAACGAATATTATCATGCCGTGCGGATTGAAGTAGCCATGAAGCTTCTTCGGCGAACCGACTTGAACATCTGCGATGTTGCGGCTCGTGTCGGTTATGCCGATACCGATCAGTTTACGGCCAAATTTAAAGCCATCAACGGCATATCGCCTTCGGTTTATAAGAAAGGCTGAAAATATGATGCAGGAGACAGGTGCATGAACGTGAAGTGGAAGACCTCAGCTCTCATGGACGATATCCCTTTAAGATACAAGTTTTTAATCATCCTGCTCGGCGTGCTGATTCCCATCATCAGCATCAATACGCTGTTCTATTTGCAGACCAGCAAAAATGCCGAAACCCGTGAACAGGAAAATCTGCAAATTTCGGTAGATCGGGCGGGTTACGATTTTATGCAGATGGTTAATGAATGCGTTGCCATCGGCAACACGGTAGCTGCGGACCGGACGTTGAATGAAATGCTGGATTATAACTATGCGGATTATGATGAGTACTATGAAAATTACGACAATATATTAAGAGATCGGCTGCGTCAGTACAGTAACCTGCATTCCTATATTTTATGGCTTGGCGTATATACGACGAATCCGACCATTCAAAGCGGCAACAGCTATTTTGTTTTGCAAGACAGCGATAAGAACAGCGAGTGGTATCAAAAAATCGCCGGGAGCAAAGAAAAAGTGCTGCTCACTTCGTATTTGGATACGAACCCGATGTACCCGAATCAAAAGAAGGTATACATCAGCATCATTCGGAAAATGGACAATTACCCCGGACTATTAAAGCATACAAAGTATCTGCGGATCGATTTGAGATTGGACAGTCTGAAGGAATTGTTCGCCAAGGAACGGGATTATATGACATTAAAGCTGATCGATGACAAAAACAGAATCGTTTTGGCATCCGATCAGCCGCATGATGCGGCGGATGACAGTCAACTGTTGAACTTTCCTGTTGAGAGCGGAGCATCCGGAGATGGAGCGATAAAGGATATTATCAGGCCATTAGGACCGGCAAATTATACACAGGGCTGGAATCTGGTCGGAACGCCCGAAAGGAAAGATATCAGCGGCGAGCTTCGTCATATCCTTCGTTTTATCCTGATTTTGGCTCTGATCACCACGCTGATCCCGGCCATCTTGTTTGTAGTCATTCTGCGTTCCTACAATCTAAGAGTAAAGCAGCTGTACAAGCATATGAAACTTGTGAACTACGAACGTTTCGAAACGATTCATATGTACGAAGGAAAAGACGAAATCGGCGGGCTCCTGCGGAGCTTTAACATGATGACCGAAAAAATCCGCAATTTGATCAACGACGTCTACAAGCTGGAAATCCAGAAGAAGGATCTGGAGCTGGAACGGGTCAGGGCGGAATTGAACTATTTGCAAAGCCAGGTGGACCCCCACTTTTTATTTAATACATTAAATGCAGTGCTGGTCATCTGCAAAAAATACAAGTACGAGCAGGTGACCGATATTATTCGCAATCTGGCCCAGATTCTGCGCAGACTATTAAGCTGGAAAGATGACCTGGTGACGATTGAGGAGGAGGTGATGTTCATTGAAATGTACCTCCAGATCGAAAAGTTCCGGTTCCAGGACCGGTTTTCTTATGAGTTGGACGTTGATCCCGGCCTGATGAAGTACCGGATCCCTAAAATGAGCATCCAAGCGCTCGTGGAAAACTCTTGCAAGCATGGACTCCAATCGGTCAAAGGAGCACGATTGATCCAGATCGGGATCCATCGGTCCTATGAGGACCTTATCATTACCGTAGAAGACAACGGGATCGGCATGAACAAGGACAAGCTGGATTGGATCCACCGCAATCTTCATTCGGACGATGACACCGGAAAAAATATCGGACTGCGCAACGTATATAAGCGTCTGAAAGTGTACTACGACGGTCAAGCCAAGCTTGTCATTGAAAGCGTTCAGCATGAGCGCACGGCAATCACGATCCAAATCCCATTGAGCCAGGCTCGCACTCAAGCAGGGGGTGAAATTCATGTATAGCGTGCTTCTTGTTGATGACGAAGCGATTGCCCTCGAGGGGCTGCAGATGTTGAGCGATTGGGAAGGACTCGGTTTTCAAATCTGCGGAGCATGCGACGACGGCGATGATGCCCTGTCTCTGATTATGGACACGCTGCCGGATTTGGTGGTCACCGATATTCGCATGCCGGGGATCGACGGACTGGAATTGATACGCCGAGTCCGTTCCATGGAACATTATGATCCGATCTTTATCGTGCTCAGCGGGTACAGCGACTTTGAATATGCCCGCACGGCTCTTCGGTACGGGGTGAGATTTTATATGCTCAAACCGGTAATTGAGTCTGAGTGGGATACGATGATCGCGACGATTGTTAGTGAACTTGACGCCAAATCACGCAACAGGGAGCAAGAAGAAGCTACCTCCAAACAAGTCCTGGCCATCGCCCTTTCCCGAATGCTTCGCGGAGAACTGACTGAAGTCGACGGGGATATTGCGCATTTGATGGATCAGATGAATCAGCAAGCCACCGGCTGGCGGTATATCCACATTGAAGGGCTGACATGCGAGGGAACGGAAATTTGCCGGTCGCTGTCCAAGTCCGGGCATGCGTTATATGTAGATATGTACTGCAATCAAGCCGGTCTTATCGTAGACACTGCCCGTAAACCATTAGAGCTTGCGGTGCGCGTGCATGAAGAACTGCTGAAGCATGGCCTTGACTGCTCCGTGTCCGTCGGTCCTTCGGTTCAAACCCTTCATGACTTGCCAGAGTCTTATATGAGGGCAGCCAAGGCTTCCCTTCAGCACTTCTTCCGTTCGGAAGAGGGAGGGGTGATTGACGGTGACCCGGATTCCTCGCATGAAATGAGTTACGTTCTTCCTCCGTCCCTTGTCATGGATGAATTGCTCATCGCTGTCGAGAGATCACAGGAGCAGAAAGTTTGCGATATGCTCCATCAGTTGTTCGAGACATTTAAGGATAACAAGACTGCCCCTGAAGTGGCGTACATGGCAAGCATTCAGATCGTCATGAAAAGTATCGAGCTGCTCAGGGAATTCGGCGGGACCACGGATTTATGGCGGGATGTGTTCCATTTTTTAAAAACGAAGCCGGGTTCCGTTGCTGCGTTAAAGCAGTCGCTGCACGCGTTTTTAGAATTATGCATGGGAACCGTCAAGCACTACAAAGAAATGAATTCCGAGCATCCTTTGGTGCAAATCGAGCGTTATTTGCAAGAGAATTTCCATCAGAATCTGACGATCAAGAAGATTGCGGAGCGATTTTTTATCAATCCGGTTTATTTAGGGCAAGCGTTTATCAAAAAGAACGGTGTCGGCATTCTGGAATACATACACGATCTGCGGATTGCCGAAGCCAAAAGAAGATTGTGCGACACCGAAGAAACGGTGCGGGTGATCGCTGAGGATCTCGGATATGTCCACTATCACCATTTTTTAAGAGAATTCGAGAAGCGGACGGCTCTCAAGCCTGTAGCTTACAGAAAACGGCATCAATCGGGAGATCGGTTAGGTATTTCTGCCACGTAAGCCGTAAACATCGGGTGGGTATGTAAAGAGATGCGGATTGAGTTTATCCGTCCGCTGCAGGGATAATGAAGTTTGATAAATCGAAACGCAAATTCCTAATCACAATGAAAAGGGGATTTCCCATGACAGACCATCCAGCTGCCTCCACGAACGAAGCTCGCGGCCCTGCGGCCCCGCGGGACCCCGAAAACCGGCGTGAAGATGATCAAGCTGCCGAAAACATGATCGATCCTCCGGTTGACTTTGAGGGGCAGTCCTACCGTGACATGATCGCCAAATCTCTTTTGAATCGAGGCAACAATAAGAGATTGAAAGCGGCCATCGAAAAAGCGAAGAGAGGGGAGCCGGTCACCATCGCCTACATCGGCGGCTCCATCACCCATGGAGCTGGGGCTATCCCGCTTCCTACAAATTGTTACGCCTACAGGTCGTACGATCTTTTTAGGAAGCGTTTCGCTTCCTCCGAAGGCAGTCCGGTCCGTCTGATCAAAGCGGGAGTAGGCGGGACGCCGTCAGAGCTGGGGATCGTACGTTATGATCGGGATGTGCTCCGGGACGGTACGGAGAATCCGGATATCGTGGTCGTGGAGTTTGCCGTCAATGACGCCGGCGACGAGACGCGGGGCAATTGCTACGAAAGCTTGGTGCTCAAGGCGCTTGGCGGCGATAGCCGGCCTGCGGTGATCTTGCTGTTCAGCGTGTTCCTGAACGACTGGAATCTTCAGGATCGGCTGGCTCCGGTCGGGTGGCACTACGACCTTCCCATGGTCAGCATAAAGGATGCCGTCGTCGAGCAGTTCAGTTTGGCCAGGGACCAAGGAGGCGTCATCTCCAAAAGGCAGTTTTTCTATGATATCTATCATCCAACGAATAGCGGCCACCAGATCATGGCAGATTGCCTGGACTGGCTGTTCGAAGTCACGGACCGGTCTGCTCCTGATGAGGAGGATGTCCTGACCGATAAACCGCCGTTGATCGGCAACGATTACGTCCACACCCGGCTGCTGGATCGCCAGAACGGTGACCGTATCGCTCAGATCGATACCGGTGGTTTTCGGGAGACCGATACCGATCTGCAGCTCGCGGAAATGGACGATCACGATTATGGCACGCCCCAGTTTCCTCATAACTGGATGCATACAGCCGGATCGGGAGAGGGCCATTTTACAATGACCATCAGGAGCAAGCGTCTCATTCTCGTATTTAAAGACTCGGGAAGCAGCGATTTCGGATCCGCGGAGATTCGGGTGGACGGAAAGCACAAGCTGACCGCTGATCCGCATGAAGTGAACTGGACGCACTGCAGTGCGGTTATTTTGTACGATGAGCCGGAATCAGGGCAGCATACCGTCGAGATTGGTATGGCGGCGGGCAGCGAACATAAACGGTTTACTATTCTGGGGTTTGGTTACGTGCTGTAAAGCTTGTTTGTACTTTGTACAGTTCTATTTAATCATGTGAGTCCATAACAGGGGAGGAAAAGAAATTGATAGAAACAGCGCCAACGGGCTTTGACCAATATAGGGAACATATCAGCCGCGGACAAATCGAACTTGTGGAATATTATTCAGAAACTGTCGGCTGTGATCGCAAAACGTTCATATACACCCCACCTGGATACTCAGAACAACACAAGTATAACGTGCTCTTTCTCCTGCACGGAATAGGCGGGGATGAAGCCGAATGGAAGAATCACGGCAATATACAGGTCGTGCTCGATAATCTTTACGCCGACGGCAAGCTCGAGCCCATGATCGTCGTTCTCCCGAATGGCCGCGCGATGCCGAACGACAGGGCGGAAGGAGACATCTTCGATCCCGACAAAGTCAAAGCCTTCGAGACCTTCGAGTCTGATTTGCTTCATGATCTGATTCCTTTTATAGAATCGAAATACCCGGTTTTAACAGGCAAAGAAAATTATAGTATCGCCGGGCTGTCCATGGGCGGAGGGCAGGCACTAAATATCGGATTGAATCATCTCGACCGCTTTGCCTGGATCGGTGCGTTTTCTCCGGCGCCCAATACCAAGGTCCCCGAGCTGCTCGTACCGAGTCCCGAGGAGACAACAAACCTTCTCAGGCTGCTCTGGCTTTCCTGCGGAGACCAGGATGACCTGAAGCATATCAGTGACCGGACGCACTCGTATTTGTCAAAGCACGGCGTTCCTCATGTCTGGTACGAGGAAAGCGGCGGTCACGATTGGCCGGTTTGGAAAAACGATCTGTATCATTTCTCGCAGCGTCTGTTTCGAGTTTAGCATCATGGATCAGGAAGAAACCTTTCCTTACGGATAGGTTTCTTTTTTTTGAAGATTATAGAATTTAAAATTTCAGCGCATATTCCGTTTTTTGAAAATCCGAAATGATGTTTAAAACTTACAAATGCCATTTAGATTATCTATGGTTGTTTGCCGGAAATCCATTTAACATGATCCGTGTGCTTGCAGTTCATCAGGAACCACCGGCATCGGAACCAATTCTTTCGGTCATCAAGGAGGCATACGCGTGCAAGCTCATGTTTTGAAAGCGCTGTACTATGGAGACAGCGAAATCCAAAGGGGGGTATTTTATGAGGAAGCGTAAGTCAATGGTGCTGGTTTGGTGTTTGATTCTGATCCTGATGGCCTCTTGCAGCAGCGGTTCCGGAGGAGACGCATCCAACACGGGTTCGAGCGGCGGAAATGCCGCTGAGGAAAGCACGAATGCACCCGCGAAGCCGGACGAAAAAGAAGAGAACGGTACTTCGGAAATGAATTTCGACATGGGTGGCCGGACGATCAAATGGGTATCTTGGTACGACGAATCGATCAAGGAAGATAATCCGGACAATATTAAAAAGAAGCAGAACCTGGACGAACTCATGAAGAAGCATAACTTTAAAATGGAATACGTCACGATCGACTATGGCGAGTACGTGAATAAAGTGACGTCATCGCTGTTAGCGGGAGAGCCGCTCGGCGACATGATCCGGATGGCCAGACCTTGGATGATTCCAACGCTCGTGAAGCAGGATTTATTCTCCCCGGTTGATGAATTCACAAAAAATCAGAACGTTTTTATTCAGCAGTACACGAACGATTATTCGCAGTTTGAGGGCAGGGGCTACGGGTTCAGGGCAGGCATCAACGGTGCTTCATCAGGTATTTTTTATAATCGAACCTTGATGGAGAAACTGGGCCTCAAGCCGCTGCAGGAATACGTCAACGAAGACGACTGGAATTGGGAGACCTTCATCCAGGCAGCCAAAGAGGCGAACAAAGATACGAATAATGACGGTAAGCTGGACACCTGGGGGCTCGCTTCCGCTTCAATTTTAGTTCAGGCTCTGGCGGCCAACGACGCAAATATCGTGTCGGGAGATAAGCAAAATCTGGAGGATCCGAAAACGAAAGAAACCTTAAACTTCATATCCCAGCTCGCAACGGAAAACATCGCCAGACCGACCGAAGGCGGTGATTGGACCGAACCCGGCCAATTTTTCCGTCAAGGGAACACGCTGATGTATGCCGGGAGCGATTATGAGATGGATGGATTCAAAAAGGATATGCCTGATTTGGATATAGGCTTTCTGCCCTTCCCTAAAGGTCCCAGCGCTACAGAGTACCACTCCCATCTTACGATTCCGAACTACTTGACGATCCCGAAGGCGGTCGAACATCCCGAGCAATTGGTTTACATTTATGAAAAAATCAACGATATCGAGTCCATCTACGACTACCCGAAACAAGCTTCGCTCGAAACGTTATTCAAGAACGAAGACGACATCAACAATGCAAAAATGGCAGGGGAAAGCATCAACGTCGTCGACGGCAAAGACGGGTATCCTTCCATGCCTTACTACGAGCTTGTCGGAGACATCCTTGACGGAAATTCCGTTTCCACGGTCATTGGAAAATACAAAGAGCCGTTCCAAGCTTCGATTGATGAGGTTTGGAAAAAGTAGCGGTGATATGTACCGTCCCCACGAAGAAAATATCCGAAGTGGGGACTCCTTACTCAAGGAGGTGCTTCTGCCCTGACTGCTTCCTTGCAGCAGATGGAGGATAGCCCTTCATTTCCTTGAACAGCTTGCTGAAATAGTAAATATCGTCAATCCCGCACATTTCCGCCGCGTTCTTCACGGTAAAGTCACCGGATGACAGCATCATTTCGGCATTGTTGATGCGAATACGTTTGATGTACTCCTTGAGTGTCGTACCGGTATTCTGCTTAAATAACCTTCCCAAATAGACGGGGCTTAGATGCAGCCAATCCGCCAATTCGGCGATCGAGAGATTTTCCGAGTAATGCTCTGAAATGTATTCGGTTAATTTCTTGATCCGCGGATCGATCGGTATGGGCGCTTTCCGGTAATAATTGGTGAGCAGACGGTGGAGGATAAGCTCGAACAAAGCGCGTGCCTGGATGTGGTAAAACGGCTGCTTGCTCATCCAAACATGGTTGAATTCACGAATATACCCCAGAATCTCCTTGGTGATCACTTTCTTGGTGACGCCTTTAAACGGGAGATGGATATGATTATACGGTTCGGCCCAATAAAAGTTGAACGGATACGAATGCATAAGGGACTCCTTGAACGTGTAGGCTTCCCTGATGCTTCCCCCGGGTACGTAGATCATGTCACCTGCTTCTACCGTGAATTTCTCTCCATTAATATAGTAATTCGCCATGCCTTCAACCACAAACGTTAGATCGTGGAAGCTGATTTTCGCTTTTTGGATCGTCCACTCGGGAAAGCATCTACGGTCGATGAACAGAAAGATATTCGGAACAAGATGAGGATGATGCTCAATTTCCAAGTACACCGCCTCCTTTAAGCTAATCATAGGTTTCGCTCCGGAAATTTCAAGAGAAAATCGAGATTGGATTCGGTACCCCATGTCTGAGGCATACCCGCTGCTCGCCGGCTACATCTCTTATATTCATGTGAAGGACGCACGGATGGACAATGGTTCAGTGGTTCCTGCCGGCGAGGGAGACAGGCAGCTGCGTCTGTTTCTCCAGCAATTGAAACAGACGGGATATTCCGGATTTATGTCTTTGGATCCGCACCTGCAAGCAACCGAAAAGCTCGCGGGGCTCAGCCAGCCTGAACTATTCGTAGTAGCCGCGAATGCAATTAAGAAACTGCTGGCCGAGCAGGAAATGAAGTGGAATTTGACTGACGCAAAGTCCTGCATTTATTGGGGGGATTTCTTTAGTTTATGAATAGGAGGGATCATAAAAACTGATTTAAAATAAATAGAGAAAATGTTTGCGCTTACATTAAAAAGTAAAAAACGGGTGAGCAAGTAAAAAGATGAGGGTTGTGTGTGTGCGTACGCCATCAAGATAATAGTCTTGATACGCTTTAATGAATCTAATCGAAATGGGGTTGGCGCATTGCGTATTCCCAAATGGAGTGTAGTTGGTCTAGTCCTGACGGTCACGATGCCTTTGTCCATGCTGGCGTCGTGCGACCGGGTCGGGGTGTCTGACGGTGAGGAGGTAACAGGGAAGACCGATGGTCAGTACATCTACTCGGAACCCGGCCTGGAGAAGTATGATCCCCCGATTGAGCTCACTTTCGTGCGGGAGACGAGCGATGATTTGGACAACCTGATCAAAACGTTTCCGGGAGAAACGCTGGAAGATAACCGGTGGACCCGGCTGTATGAACAAGTTTTGGGCATCCAGATCAAGTATGATTGGACAGCCAAAGGCACCCTTTATAATCAGAAGCTGGGCGTTGCGCTTGCCTCGGGAAACCTGCCTGATGTCGTGAGAGTCGATGCAGATCAGCTGCGTCAGCTGAGCAATGCAGGCCTGATTCAGGATTTGACCGAAGCCTATGAGAAATATGCGGCGCCGTTCACGAAGGAAATTTTGGGCCAGGAGGGGACCGGGCCGTTCGAAGCGGCCACGGTAGACGGCAAATTGATGGGAATTCCCGAGACAAGCGCATCGATCGAGGGAGCACAGTATATTTGGATCCGGACTGATTGGCTGGACCGTCTCGGCTTACATCCGCCACAAACGATGAATGACGTCCTGAACATTTCGAAAGCGTTTACAGAAAATGACCCCGACCGAAACGGAAAACACGATACATTGGGGCTCCCGGTGACCCAATATTTGTGGGATCCCGTGATGGGCTTGTCGGCATTTATGGCCGGTTACGACGCCTTCCCCAATATATGGATTCGCGATCCATCCGGCAAGCTCGTATACGGAGCCGTTCAACCTGAAGTCAAGACTGCGCTGAAAGTCCTTCAGGACATGTATCGGAACGGAGAAATTGACGAGGAATTTATGTTTAAAGACGGCATCAAGGCCAAAGCAGAGCTTATCGCAGGTAAATACGGGATGATGTACGGCGAACAGTGGGGATCGTTTGTCGTGCAGGGCAATCATGAGCAGGATCCGGAAGCCAGATGGCAGGCTTTTCCCGTTGTTTCGGCCACAGGGAAACCGGCGAAAGTGCCGCTCCGCTTCGCTACCCATCAATTTCTTGCCGTCCGTAAGGGAGTCCAGCATCCCGAGGCCATCGTAAAGCTGTTCAATTTGCATCTGGAAAAGAACTGGGGAGCGACGGCCGAGTACGAAACCTATTACAGCACCCCTTATCCGGCTTGGCAGCTTTCTCCCGTTACTCCGTATCCTGCTCTGAAGAATCTGGACGCCTACTACCAAATTGAAGAGGCGCGCCGAACCGGAAACCCTAATGTGCTTAAGGACGAGGCAAGGTCGATTCAAAAAAACATCGAGGCTTATCTAACCCGGGGCGATCCGTCCGGTTGGGGCTGGGAACGAACCTATGGCCCGTCGGGAGCGTTTTCCATCCTTGACCGGTATAAAAGGAACAACCAGTTATTGTATGAGAGCTTTGTGGGCGCGCCAACCGATACGATGATCGAAAAACAATCGATTCTCGACTCCTTGACATTGGATACGTTCACCAACATTATACTTGGGCATCCCGTCGAAGAATTTGACCGTTTCGTCGAGGAGTGGCATCGTCTGGGCGGTGACAAAATGACGGCCGAAGTCAATGAATGGTATTCGGACAAACAGAAAGATTAGTGCATCGGAGGCGTTGATTTGATTAGGATTCCTGTGAATTCATTGCGTCATACCATTCTGGCCAGGCTCGTTCTGATGTATCTGGTGGTGATCCTCCCGATTATTCTGCTCGGCGTGTACCTGTACAATTGGAGCTATACCAACGCAAGTGAAGAAATATCAAGAAATTCGCTGGCGCAGTTGTCGTCCTATCTCGATGGGCTGAACCGGGAGATCGAATGGCTTGAAATTCAGCAGTTCGATATTTTACAGGAAAGCGAGCTCCATAAAATCGCCGTCACGTGGGAGATGATGGACAGCGCCGAGAAAAGGTCCAGCGTGAATTATTTGCTCCACCGTCTGACTTCCATAAAAAACAGCAGCCCGTATATTAAAGATATTTATGTCCATATCCATTCGATCGGCAAAACGATTTCGGCCAGTAACGCCGTCCGTACGCTGGACCGGCAAAGATATGATGAAATACGCTCCATCGGAGAACGAAGCGGCGCCCGGCTGATGCGACAGGGGGACTCGCTTCAGCTTACCGCCTCGAAGTTTGGCGGGAACAATGTGGAGGATCCGCTGTATCTCGTTCAAATCGAATTGGATAACGACAAGCTGAAGGACTCATTGAAACCGCTCGGCGTGTATCCCGGAAGCGGATCGATTCTGATCGCGAGGGAAGCTGGATTCACATTGTCCAGCACCGGAACGCCGCCAGAGCTGCTGGAAGATTTTATAAAGGCGGCCAAGGGTTTGGACGAGAGTACGGTGCTGCTCGATATCGGGAGAAGAGAGTACCATTTCAATATCGCCAATTCCGACAAGCTGGCCCTCTCGCTCGTCTCGTACTTACCGGAGGGAACGGTCAAGAGACCGCTGATCAAATTCAACCTGTGGGCATGGGTATTTGCGGTAACTTCGGTTTTTGCCATCATCGTATATGCCTATTCCACCTATCGTTACGTTCATCGTCCGCTGCTCTCGCTCGTCCAAAGCTTTCGCAGGATGGAAGGCGGGACCCTTGATATTCCGATCCAGCATGAGCAGAAGGATGAGTTCGGCTATTTGTATGACCGGTTTAATCAGATGCTCGTCAAGCTGCAGACCTTGATCGATCAAGATTTCAAACAAAAATTGATGATGCAGAAGGCCGAACTGAAGCAGCTGCAGTCGCAAATCAAACCGCATTTTCTGTATAACAGCTTCTTTATCCTGAACTCGCTGGCCAAGACGGGCGATACGGACCGGATCGAGCTGTTTACGATCATGCTCGGCGAGTATTACCGGTTCATCGCCCGCAACGGCGAGGACCATGCCACGCTGTCGGAAGAAATCAAGCATGCGAGAATGTACACGGAAATCCAGCAGCTCCGCTTCTCCCGGCGCATTCGTGTCCAGTTCGACGAATTGCCTGTGGACATGCAGCGCATCAAGGTGCCGAGGTTGATCGTCCAACCGTTGATCGAGAACGCCTATGAGCACAGTCTGGAGAGCATGCCGAACGAAGGGTTTCTACGCGTTACGTTTGAGCGTATGGGCTCCGAATGCGTCATCAAGGTGGAGGATAACGGGAACAGCATCGACGATGCCGGGCTCGAAGCCCTCCAGCATCGGGTAACAGGTCCAGGTGAATCCCACGAAATGACCGGGATGATCAACATCCATCGGCGGATCCTGCTTACTTACGGCGAAGGCAGCGGACTGTTCTTGTCCAGAAGCAGCCTGGGCGGGCTTCAGGCCACCATTCGTATCAAGATCAGGGAGGGGAACGGGGATGTACAGACTGCTAATCGTTGACGATGAAGATATCATTACGGACGGACTATATGAAGTGTTCAACCGCTATCAACCTGAGCGGCTCGATGTATGCAAAGCCTATTCCGCCAAGGAAGCGCTGAATTGGATGTCGCGCACGAGAATCGACATCGTCTTGACCGATATAGCCATGCCCGGCATGAGCGGGCTGGAATTATCCGAGGAAATCCGGAAGTACTGGCCCAGATGCAGAGTCGTGTTCTTGACCGGCCACAGTGAATTCGAATATGCGTACCGCGCCATCCAAATGACAAATGCCCGTTATGTGCTGAAGACGGAAGGGTACGGCAAGGTGACCGACACCGTGCAGGATGTCTTGGACGATATAGAACGCGCGCATCACGACAGTCTGTTGCTGGAACAGTCCCGCGAGCAGCTGCTGGCGTTCCAATTCATGGCGCAGGGCGACTATATGAGGCACCTTCTTCAGAACAGCCGTGTATTGGGCGAGGATACAGACATATTGGCTCGCGAATTCAGCAAGCTGGACATCGGCCTCGATCCCGCCCAGCCTGTCGTGCTGGTCCTTGGCCGCATCTCGTATCCGGAGGGCAGGACGTATACGGAAAGATGCGAAATCCTGTCGTCCGTCAGAAGGATATGGGATAACTACTTTTCGGGCCGGGCCCGGAGTATGGGGATCACCGACAAGCATGGCGACGCCTTTTGGTTTCTGCAACCGTCTGAACCGGCCGAGGACGGGACCGACAGCCATTTCATCCGGTTCGTGGAGGGGACCTTGGAGCTGGTTCAGGAATCCTGCATCGGTTCTCTTGGATTGAGCATCGGATTGGCGCTGAGCAGCGAAGCATGCAGGTGGGAAAGCTTGACGCGCCAATACGAAAGGCTGCGGGATCTGCAGCAGTTAAGGAGCGGCAGTGGGGGAGCCATCATTGTACGCGACGGCTTCGAGCCGCTCGATGGATTGGACTGCAAAGCGAGCTTTGCGGACAGTCAGACAGCGGAGGTGCTGGGGGCTTATCTGGAGTCGGGGAGACACGATGAATTTATCCAAGCGCTTGAGGAGGTAACGGCCAGTGCACTGCAGATGAGCTGTAAGGTTCAGTTAACGATCGAGACGTATTATACGATTGCGCTGATGCTGCATTCCTGCATAGGCCGTATGGGAATGCACGGGCATATCGGCGATTCCGGAAAATTGATGCGGCTGAACGATCATCCCTCAATGGAGGAGGCCTTCGGCTATTTGAAAC
The DNA here is from genome assembly GCA_004016085.1 of Claviceps quebecensis. NCBI lineage: Eukaryota > Fungi > Ascomycota > Sordariomycetes > Hypocreales > Clavicipitaceae > Claviceps > Claviceps quebecensis. Next base: position 42,426 of record QEQW01000007.1, read on the forward strand.
GAGTCGCGGAATCCATTTTCCTAAGCAAACAAACGCAGGAGATGGACAGGGCCTCGCTGATTGTCGACCGGATCTGCCAGTACATCGAAGAGCACTTGAGTGAGGATTTGTCCCTGGTGCGCCTAGCGGAAATCCATTATTTCAATCCCTCGTATTTGTCGCGGTTCTTCAAGCAGGAGAAAGGAATCAACTTATCCGATTTTATCGACAAGTGCCGGGTAAAGAAAGCAAAGGAGATGCTGCGGGACAACGAGTTAAAAGTGCGCGAGGTGGCGTTATCCGTCGGTTACGAGGCGGCCCATTCGTTCACCCGTTTTTTCAAAAAAGCAGCGGGGCTCACACCACAGGAATACCGGGATACACTTTCTTTGAATTGAACCTCTGGAAACTAGAGTTTGGCGGGTGATCCGGACGGATCAGACAGGTTGTTCCCGCTGAACGCAAGCCTTACTCTTTTTTAAGAGAGTTTGGTTAATACAAAAAATGCTGAATACGGGAGTTGACACAAAAATGAATGAACTCGTTCATGCACCGATCGGCAAGCTGCCGCGAAACGGAAATCCGCTTGTCGCCCATAAATTTGGAGCAGACCCCTATGTACTGGTGTTCGACGGGCGCGTATACCTCTACAATACAGACGATGTATTAGAGTATGACGAGCAAGGAGCGGTCAAGGACAACAGCTATAGCACCATCAACCGCATATCGGTAATTTCATCGGATGATCTGGCGAACTGGACGGACCATGGCGCCATTCAAGTGGCAGGTCCGGATGGAGCAGCCAAATGGGCGACACAATCCTGGGCTCCTGCGGCGGCTCATAAAAGAATAGGCGGCAAAGACTGTTTCTTCTTGTACTTTGCCAACAACGCCAGCGGCATCGGCGTGCTGACGAGCGACAGTCCGACCGGCCCATGGATCGATCCGATCGGCAGGCCGCTTATCGCAAGGGACACGCCGGGCGTTCAAGGCGTCGTATGGCTCTTCGATCCGGCCGTGCTGGTGGACGATGACGGCAAAGGCTATATTTACTTCGGCGGGGGCGTGCCGGAAGGCCAGGATGAGAATCCCGGGACCGCTCGGATGATGCGGCTGGGTGACGATATGATCAGCGTGATCGGCGAAGCCGAGCCGATCCCGGCTCCGTTTATGTTCGAGGATGCCGGCATTCATAAGGAAGGCGGCCAATATTACTATACGTATTGCTCCAACTTCTACAATGGCGTTCGGCCGGAGGGAAGTCCTCCGGCAGGGGAGATTGCTTATATGACCAGCACCGGCCCAATGGGGCCATGGACGTACCAGGGATCGATCCTTAAAAATCCCGGTCATTTTTTCGGTGTCAGCGGCAACAACCACCATGCCATGTTCCAGTTTCATGGGGATTGGTATATCGCTTATCACGCCCAGACCTTGTCGAAGGCTATGGGCGTGGTGAAGGGGTATCGGTCGACCCACCTTAACCGGGTGATCTTGGACGAGGATGGTGCGATTCAATCCATTGAAGCGGACATGGCCGGCGTTGAGCAGATCAAGCCGCTGAATCCATATGACCGCGTTGGAGCAGAGACGATCGCTTGGTGCGCAGGCGTGAATGTGCGTAAGCTTCAGACGGATGGACTGGAACAGGCCGAAGACCTCATGGTTTTAACGGACATTCATCATGGGGACTGGACCGCCGTGTCCGGCGTTGATTTCGGCGCCGGGGCCTCAGCGTTTTCAGCGTCCGTATCGTGCACGAATGATGGGGGAGTCATCGAGCTCCACCTGGACAGTCCTGAAGGCAAATCGATCGGTACGCTTCAAGTGTCTTCGACCGGCGGACTGTGGAGCGAAATGGCGACGCCCGTCAGCGGTGCGGAGGGCGTGCATGATTTGTTCCTGATCTTCAAAGGGAAGCCGGATATCGAGCTGTTCCAGATCGACTATTGGCAATTTCGATAATGTGCCGGTAATGAATATGTGAGAGGTAAGGTCGTTGTAAGAAATGCCGTCCGTTTCATCGGGCGGCATTTTTTAAGATATCAGAAAGTATAAAATTCGAAGCGAGACCTTCCTGATATGTCTCCTTTGAGAGTACGTCGATAGACGTTTTTCTTATTGCATGCACGCAGCCGCACAACTTGCAGCCTGCACATATCTACATTTTCTCAGGTAAACGAACGGGAACTGGCGGGTACTTCCCCCTGAATGGAAGCGTTAAAATGAGGTTGGTGAAGGCGAATCGGGTCAGAACAAAGGGGCGAGTGTATTGACCGGTAAGGAAACAGAGATGAAGGATACGGGCGGCGGACCGATTCTGCAGGCAAGCGGGATCAAACGGATTTTTGGCAGGGGGAATACCGCCGTTACCGCTTTGGAAAATATCCATTTGAACATTCCGCCTGGAACGATCGTGGCTCTGAGAGGGCGCTCGGGTTCCGGAAAGACCACGCTATTGAACATTCTCAGCGCATTAGACGATCCGACGGAGGGACAGGTGTATTTCAAAGGCAGGGAAATCACCGGTTTATCCGGCTCCGAACGCAGCCAGATCCGGCGCAAGGAGATCGGCCTCGTGTTCCAGTCGTATGGCTTGATTCCGCTGATGTCGGCTTACGAGAATGTTGAATTCGGACTGCGTATCGCGGGACTGAAGGGTAACCGGGAGGTGGTGGAGCATGCGCTTGACCGCGTCGGCATGCGGGAGCGGATGAAGCATCGGCCGTCCGAACTGTCGGGCGGCGAGCAGCAGCGCGTAGCCATTGCCCGCGCCATCGTGCACCAGCCTGAGCTGTTGATTGCGGATGAGCCGACCGCCGAACTGGACAGCCGGATGGGGCTGCAGGTCGTCCGCATTTTTCGCGAGCTGGTAAAAGAATCGGGGATGGCGGTCGTTCTCACGACGCATGACCCCGGGATGATGGAGCTTGTCGATCACGTTTTCGCATTGGAGGATGGAAATATTGTATCGCAGACAACGAACGAATCTCCCCTTATCTAAAATAGACCGGCGTCTGCGGCGAATAGCCGCGCTTCTAACGGCGCTGATGCTGCTCTCGGGCTGTTCGCTCCTTCCGGTCGAACCGGAAACGCTGCAGCCGCCCTTGGTCGAGCCGGCCAAAGAACAGTTTAACCTCGTTCAGGCCAGCCGCGGGAAGATTCAGACCTATCTGAAGGGGACGGCTTATTTTGTGTCGGCCCAATCCGAAGCGCTGTCCTTCAAGGATATGGGCGGAAGGCTCAAATCGATTCCGGTGACGGCGGGCCAGGAGGTGAAGGCGGGCGATCTGCTGGCCGAGCTGGAGACGGGCGACCTCGATTTTCAGGTGCGTCTGCAGCAGCTGAACGTAGAGCGCGCGCAGCTGCTGTACAACCAGGCACGCGATGCCGGCGCAGGAGCCGTCGACCTGCGGCTCAAGGAAATCGACCTGGAGCGCGAGCGGTTGTCGCTGCAGGAGATGAAGGCCAGGCTTGGCCAATCACGTTTGTACGCTCCCGTCTCGGGAACGGTGACATTCGTCGAGAAGCTGAATGCGGGAGATAACGTGAACGCTTATCAAGCGATCGTCACTGTCTCCGACCCGTCCAAAGTGCAGCTGACTTATGTTGCGGCGGACAGCAAGGATCTGAACCCGGTCAAAGCCGGCATGCCTGTCAGCCTCAAGTATAAAGGCAAGGACTATAAGGGAAAGGTCCTTCAAGCCCCTTCGGATTTGCCGGCAGCCGCCGACAGCTCGAAGGCCGAGAAGAACGGGGTAACGATCTTCATGAGCATGAACAACGCTCCGGGAGACGTCAAGGTCGGCGACAGCGCCGAGCTGACGATCGAGCTTCAGAAGCGGGATAACGCCATCATTGTACCCCGCTCGGCAATCCGCTCCTATATGGGGCGTTCCTATGTTCAGATCGCCGAAGGAGAACGCCGCAAGGAGGTTGACATCGAGATCGGATTGACGACGCCGACGGAAGTCGAGATTGTCAAAGGACTTGAGGAAGGCCAGAAGGTCATTCTGAACAATTAACCGAAGAGCTATGGCCCGGGCCGACCGGGCATTTAGGGATGGGGTGTATGTATTGGCTTTGTGGACGATGATCCTGCGCAAGATGGCCAACAACAAGTGGCTGCAGCTGAATTTGTGGATCGGCCTTACCGTATGCGTGGCCCTGTTCAGCTCCATGCCGCTCTACTCGCAGGCCATTTTGCAGCGGACATTACTGAAGGAGCTGCAGTCTGTGCAGACCGGGAACGGCGTGTATCCGGGCTTTCTCCGAATAAGCACGACGGTCTCGGCATCATCCATGGACGCAAAGACGAAGGAAGCCATCGGAAGCGCCGACCGGTTCGTGAAGACGATTCCGGAGCGCATGGGGCTGGAAGCACTGTCGTTCTATCAGCAGCGGTTCACGCCGAAGATGAAGGTATACGGCGCCGATGCTTCGGCTCAAGAGAAGCAATCGCAAAAGACGTTAGGAAGCTTGATGTCGCTGTCTGATCTGGAGAAGCGGGTCCGGCTGATCGAGGGGCGGATGCCTGCGGATCGTTCGGACGGGATCATCGAGGCGCTGGTCACGCAGAAGTTTCAGCTGGCGACCAAGCGGAAGCTTGGTGAAGAACTGACCGTAGAGCCCCAGGATGGCGGAAGTACCCGCTTTCGGGTCATCCCGGTCGGCATCGTAGAGACGAATCCGGAGGCGGACCGGTATTTGCCGTTTCTGACCACGGAGAACGAGGACGGATTCCTGATCCCATTCCAGCAGTTCGAGCGCGAATTTACGCAGGGCGGCAAAGCCAGGGTTTCCAGCATGGAATGGCGGCTCGCGCTCAATTACGAACAGCTCTCGCTCGACAAGGTCGATGCGTTCACCCAGGCGGACCGGGAGGTCCGGCGTTATTTCAAAGGCAAGCTTGGGGTAGCCGAAATCAAAATTCCGGCGAGCCCGACCATCGCATCGTACCAAGGCAAACAGGAGAAGCTCGATACGGTGACGCTTTCGCTGTATACACCTGTCATGCTGATGCTGGCATTCTATTTATATATGACCGCCAATCTGATCATTGACCGGCAAAAGACGGAAATTTCCGTACTCCGCAGCCGGGGAGCAAGCCGGCTGCAGATCATGGCTGCCTACCTGCTGGAGAGCCTGCTGCTCGGGCTGAGCGCGCTGGCCGCCGGGCCTTTTCTCGGCGTGTGGTTTACCAAACTGCTTGGCGCTTCCAATGGGTTTCTGGAGTTCGTGCAGCGCTCCGCGTTGAAGGTCAGTATGACGAGCAGCGCCTATCAAGTGGCTGCGGCCGCCGTGGCAGGATCGATCATTCTGATTCTGATTCCGGCTTTTCTCGCAACGCGGGTCAGCATCGTAAGCCATAAGCAGCAGACGGCGCGCCTGACCCGGCTGTCCATCTGGCATAGGACGGGGCTGGATCTCGTGCTCGTCAGCCTGGCAGCTTACCTGCTGTACAATTTCAACCAGCGTCAGGAGGATCTGCGGAGGCTTGCGCTGGGATCCGCCGATCTGCAGGTCGATCCCCTGTTGTTTCTGACGCCGGCTCTCTTTGCGCTTGGTGGCGGCCTCCTGGTGCTGCGGGTATACCCCTGGTTCGTCCGGTTCGTATATTGGCTGGGCCGAAACGGATGGCCGCCTGCGCTGTATCATACGCTTGTTCAGATCAGCCGCTCGTCCGGGCAATATTTGACCATTCAGGTGTTCCTGATCATGACGGTGGCGACAGGCCTGTTCAGCGCGAACGCAGCCAGGACCATCAACGACAACATGGACAGCAAGGTTCGGTATGCCGTCGGCACGGACATCGCTCTGACGACGAGGTGGGAAAGCGACGCGCCTCCCCCCATATCCCCTGGGGCGGTGGGGCAGCCTCAGTCCGAGATGGCAGCGGTGCAGAAACGGGTTCAGTATACGGAGCCGCCCTTCAAGCCCTTTCAGGAGCTGGATGGCGTGCAAGCGACAGCAAGGGTATTCAAGAAGCCGGAGGCCAGATTCAGTGCAGGCGGTAATGAAAAGTCCGGCAAAACGGCTCTTTTTGGCATCGACACGAAGGATTTCGGCAATACGGCTTGGATGAAGGAGGGGCTGCTGCAGTATCCGATCAACAGCTACCTGAATCTGATCGCCCCGAATCCGGAGGCCGTGCTCATTTCGCGCTCACTCGCGGAGGATGCCAAGCTGAAGCCCGGCGATCCGATCTGGGTTTACTGGGACAGTCTGGACGGGGCGACGTTCACGGTGTATGGCATCATCGATTATTGGCCCAGCTGGAGTCCGCTGCCGTCCAATCAAGGAAGCGGAAAACCCGAGCAGCCGCATCTCGTTGTCGGACACCTGGGCACGATTCAGAACAAGCTGGCAGTCGAGCCGTATGAAGTATGGCTGAAGCTGGCGGCCGGTACGAACAGCGAACAAATCTACGGGCAGCTGCAGGAGAAGAAGCTGCAGGTGACGGGCCTGCAGGACGCGACCCAGGAGCTGGTCCAATCCAGGAATGACCCGTTCCGTCTGGCGATGAACGGCGTGATGACGCTCGGTTTTGCCATTTCGATGATGGTCAGCTTCATCGGTTTCCTGCTGTTCTGGGTTCTGACCTTATCCGGCAGGACGCTTCAATACGGGGTTCTGCGGGCGATGGGCATTTCTTTCCCGCAAATGATCGGCATGCTCGTCAGCGAACAGCTGCTCACGTCGGGGGCCGCGGTCCTCATTGGCGTGTTCATCGGCAACGTCACGAGCATGAAATTCGTGCCGCTGTTCGAAATGTCGTTTGCCTCCAAAGAACAAGTCCCTCCATTCACGATTACATATCAGCTCAGCGATTATTTGCAGCTCTACGGCATTATCGGATTCATGCTGGCGACCGGGCTGCTCATTCTGGGGTACCGGCTGACTCGAATCCGCATCGCGCAGGCGCTGAAGCTCGGGGAGGAATAGCTCATGATTCAATGTGAAGGGCTCGTCAAAATCTATAAAACAGCGGATTTGGAAGTCGTCGCCCTTCAGGGCCTGGACCTTCAGGTGGAGAACGGTGAGTTCATGGCGATCATCGGCAATTCCGGCAGCGGCAAATCGACGCTGCTCAACATGCTGGGCGGCCTCGACAAACCATCGGCCGGCAAGCTGTTCGTAGACGGCAAGGACCTGCTCGCGTTCAGCGAGCGTGACCTGGTGCAATATAAACGGGAGTCGGTCGGGTTCGTCTGGCAAAATAACGCGCGCAACCTGATTCCCTATTTGACCGCGATCGAAAATGTCGAGCTGCCGATTCTCCTGCGGGGCCGAAGACGCCGGGCCCGCGCGCTGGAGCTCCTGGAAGCGGTCGGCCTGAGCCACAGGGTGAAGAACAAGCTCAGCGAATTGTCCGGCGGTGAGCAGCAGCGGGTGGCTATCGCCATCGCGCTGGCGAACGAACCGCGGCTGCTGCTGGCCGATGAGCCAACCGGATCGCTTGATACAGGCACATCGAATCAGGTTCTCGATTTGTTCCGGACGTTGAATCGGGCCATCGGCATCACGATTGTGATCGTGACTCATGATCCGGAGCTGGCCCGCAAGGTGGACCGGGTTGTTCAGATCCGCGACGGCAAGACGTCGGCCGAGATGATCCGCAGGATCTCTTATTCCGATGTGCTGACGCAAATGGACGCCGACACCGCCCGGCGGGAAGCCGAGAGCCATATCGAGTATGCAGTGCTCGACAAGTCTGGCCGGCTGCAAATTCCTGCCGGTTACCTCGACACGGGGAGCTTCAAGGACAGCAACAAGGTGCGTGTCGAACTTGAGGACGGGCGTATCGTTCTGTACCCGGCAAACGAAAGACAGACGGTCTGAACTTAACCTGGTTTTATCTATGGAATGAAGCGATCCATGACCATAGAACGCCGTTAAATGGCGTTTTAATGGAATAGATGACATGAGGAGAGGTGGATTCATGAAAAAGCATCGAATCAAACGTTCCATACTGCTGATGCTCGCGCTTGTTCTCGTATTGGCCCCTTTATCGCTCGGTACACGCCCGGGTCTGGCCAGTGCTGAGCAGGAGTCGGCCGGCCCGCTATCTGAAGGCCGCATGGGAACAACCGGGACGAGCGATACGGCAGCAAGTGTTCCGGTAAGCATTTCAAAAGATTTTGAGGACGGGACGCTTCAAGGCTGGTACGGGCGGGGCGGCAGCGAAGTCCTGACGGTTTCCCCGAATGCAGCCCACACGGGATCTTACGGCATGCAGGTCACCGGTAGAACCCAGGGCTGGAACGGCCCGCAGCTCGACGTGACGCCAATCATGGAAACGGGAAAGACGTACCACTTATCGGCTTGGGTCAAGCTGCCTGCCGGAACGGCAAGCTCGCCGGTATCGATTGTGGTCCAACGCACGACGGACGGCGCCAATGCCTATGAACTCGTCAAATCGGTTCAGGCGAGCGACAGCGGATGGGTCAAGCTCAGCGGAGAATATACCTTGCAGCACCCGATTGAAAGCCTGGCCGTTTATATCGAATCTTTCGATTATCCGACGCTTGATTTTTACGTGGACGATGTCGTGATTGAGCGCGCTCCGGATCCGGTTCCGATCGAGATTCAGAAGGACATTCCGAGCCTGAAGGATGTGTTTGCCGGCCAATTCAAGCTGGGGACGGCTGTGCTGGTCAATGAAATCCAGAATCCGAGCAGCCCTGATGCGGAGCTGGTCCGGAAGCATTTCAACACCCTGACAGCCGGCAACGAGCTGAAATGGGACGCCACCGAGCCCGCGGAGGGTCAATTCAATTTTACGGCAGCCGATAAAATTGTAAGCTTTGCGATGGATAACGGGATCGCCATGCGGGGCCACACGCTCATCTGGCATTCCCAAACGCCGAAATGGGTGTTTTACGACAGCAACGGCAACCTCGCCAGCAAGGAGCTTCTATATGCCCGGATGAAAAAGCATATCGATACCGTCGTTGGCCGGTACAAGGGGAAAATTTACGCTTGGGACGTTGTAAACGAGGTCATTGAGCCCGGCGATCAGAAACCGGGGGGTCTCCGCAACAGCTTATGGTATCAAATTGCAGGCGAGGAATTCATTGAAAAGGCGTTCATTTATGCACATGAGGCTGATCCGGACGCCAAGCTGTTCATCAACGATTACAACACGAATGATCCCGTGAAACGGCAGTTTCTGCATGATCTGATTAAGCGTTTGAAGGCCAAGGGGATTCCGGTTGACGGCGTCGGCCACCAGACGCATATCGGGATCGAATATCCCCGGGTGCAGGAATTAGATGATATGATTCAGGCGTTCCGGGATCTTGACATCGATCAGCAAATCACCGAACTGGACATGAGCATCTATACGAATGACTCGGAAGCCTATGAGACGTTCCCAACCGAGCTGCAAATCAAGCAGGCCAACCGTTACAGGGAGATCTTCGACGTATTCAGGAAGCATTCGGATCAGCTCAGCGCCGTCATATTCTGGGGCAAGGATGACCTGAACACCTGGCTGCGCACGTTCCCGGTCGTTCGCAACAATTGGCCGCTGCTGTTCGATGAACGGCTGCAAGCCAAATACGCATACTGGGCGCTCGTCGATCCGGCGAAGGTTCCGGTTGAAACGAAGCGCACGAAAGCCCTGGAGGCCAGCGTGAAGATTGACGGCCAGGCGGAAGCGGTATGGAATGTGGCGCAGGCGGTACCGACCCAGACAGGCGGCAAAGCGGCAGCGACATATAAGACATTATGGGACGCAGGACATCTGTACCTATGGGTCGATGTCGATGATGCCACAGTCAACGGCAATGATTCCGTCGAAGTGTACATTGACGGCAATAACGGCAAAACGAATGCTTATGAAGCGGACGACAAAAAGTATACGTTTCGGCGCAGCGGCGCGAATCCGCATAAACCGGCCGAGTATAAGGCAGTGAAAACGGATAAGGGATACCGGATCGAAGTCTCGATCCCGGTCGACGGTGCGCAAACCGGAAAGGAAATCGGCTTTGACGTCCGCATTCGCGACCGGTCCGGTTCAGCGGAAGAGCTGGCGTCCTGGAACGATATTCATCACAGGCAGGATACGGATACGTCTGGGTTTGGCGTATTGACGATGGTGGAAGGTCCGCGAACCGCCAAGGCTGTAAAAGGAACGGCAGTCATCGACGGAGACATCGATGACATTTGGAACAAGGCCGAGCAGATCGTAACCGACCGCTGGGTCAGCGGATCTTCGGGCTCAACGGCCAAGGTCCGGACGCTCTGGGACGATCACCGTCTGTACGTGCTGGCCGAGGTGACCGACTCTCTGGTGACCAAGCGGAGCGCCAATGCGTGGGAGCAGGATTCGGTCGAAATCTTCATCGATCAGAACAACGCACGAGCCGCTTCTTATGACAGCGACGACGGGCAGTATCGTGTGAACTTCGATAACGAGCCGTCGGTCAACCCCGGATCGCTCGGCGCCAATTTGACATCTGCCGCGAAGAGGACCCCGACCGGCTACATCATTGAGGCCGCTGTCGATTGGGTCGGAACACCTCCTAAAGCGGGCAGCCTCATCGGGTTTGACTTGCAGGTCAATAATGACGGGAATGACGACGGGGTTCGCGACAGCGTGGCGATCTGGAATGATACGTCGGACAGAACGTGGCAAAACCTGTCTAACATCGGATTGTTAACATTGGAATAACCCCAGCGAGTGGGGGAACGAATAAAGGCCGCTCCCGGATAAACAACCGGGAAGCGGCCTTTGGTTTTAGGGATCAGGTGGTCAGGCTTCATCGAATGTACGCCATCTACGCCGAAGAATGCTTAAATCACGCCGTTATGATCAGGGTCTTTCTATACTTGTTAGCGCTTACACCGGTATACGTTTTGAACTTCTTATAGAACCAGTCCATCTCGGTATAACCGACTTCATTAGCGATTTCATACACCTTCATGTCGGTATTCTCCAGCAGGAATTTTGCCTTCTCCATGCGCTGCTGAAGCAGATATTCCTTGAAGGTTATCTTCTCTTCAACTTTGAATTTCTGGCCGAGGTAAGAATAGTTGAAGTGAAAAATATGGGAGATTTCCTTCAGCGTGATGTTCTGATGCAGGGCCTCTTCCACATACGCCTTCACCTTGTCGATGATACCGGCCGAAGAGATGGCGGAGGCAGCTTCCTGAACGGTTCCTGTCCAGGGGATCGGTTGATGTCCGGAATACGGCGCTTCGTCCATCTCCCGCTGCACGGTCTTCAGGCTAGCCGCAAATTCCTCCGGCGATACGGGGTCGGGCAGGTAGTCGTTCACCTGATAATACAAAGCCTTCCGGGCAAGCTGAAACTCATTGCGCCCGCCGATCAGAACGATCGGGACACGGCTTTTCTCCCGGATGCGGCCGCAGAGCTGAAGTCCTTCTTCCTCCGACGCTCTCATGCTGATCAGCACCAGCTGATGATCCTGGGCGGATAGCATCGACATCGCCTCGGCAGCTGCAGCGGCATGGCACTCCAATTCAAATTCCGCTTGGTGTCTGTCCAGCATACGCTTGATCCATTCCTTCGCATGATGATCGGGATCAACAAGCAGCACCTTATACACGATATTCCCCCCTATTTCTTTTTCGTAAATCATTGGCTCCGGTGAAGCTGCTTATCTCTCATTATGAAAAAGAACCCGATACCCAAACAATGTGCTTTTCTTTATATTGCTATCCGTTGTTTACTTATTGGCCATTTGTAATGTAAGGGGTTACAAGTAATCTATATTTTGACAGGTAGAATATCTAACTTACCACAGGTTGTTGCCCTTTCAATGTAAGCGCTACACTTTGAATGTAATTGGGATACAAATCACTTTAACGGGGGGATTAGAGGAATGCGTATGGGAAAAATGATGCTGCTGCTCTGCACACTGTTACTTGTGCTTTCGGCGTGCAGCAGCGGCGGCTCCAAAAGCGGGTCAAGCGCCGGTACGGCTGAGACGAGTACTGAGACGAGTACCGAGACTGCGGCAGCCAACACCGACAATAAAGGTGCGGAAGAGAAGGATGCGGAGCAAACGTACAAGACGCCTGACATGGATTTCGACATGGGCGGAAGAACGATCAAGGTCGTATCGTGGTGGGATATGACGATTCCGGAGGATAACCCGGATAACATCCAGCGCAAAAAAAATCTGGAGGAGCTGGAGAAGAAGCATAACTTCAAAATAGAATACGTCGCGATCGATTACGGCGAATATCAGCAAAAAGTGACGGCTTCCCTGTTGGCCGGCGAACCGCTTGGCGACATCGTCAGATTGGGCAAAACCTACACGATTCCGGCACTTGTGAAACAGGATTTGCTGTGGCCCGTCGATGAGTATACGAAAAATCCGGTAGCCTTTAACCAAAGTGTGACCAATCAATACATGCAATATAACGGTAGGGGTTACGGTTTCTCGGAAGGGCAGGGCAACAATGTCATGGGTATTTTTTACAACCGGACGCTCATGAGCAAGCTTGGATTGAAGTCGCTTCAAGATTATGTCAATGAAGACAGCTGGAATTGGGATACGTTTTTGCAAGTGGCCAAAGAAGCCAACAAGGATACGAACAATGATGGCAAGCTTGATTCCTGGGGGCTCGCTAACCCGGCGCCGCTTGAATTTGCGCTCGCTTCTAACGAAACGAGCTTGACGAAGGACAACAAACAAAACCTGGAAGATCCCAAAACGACCGAAGCGCTTAATTTTATTTCCAAGATTGCGACCGAAAAAGTGGCAAGACCAACGGAAGGAGGCGACTGGACGGAGCCGGGCCAATTTTTCCGCCAAGGCAACACGTTGATGTACACGGGAGCGCTCTACGAACTTAGCGGTTTCAAGAAGGATATGCCTGACGCGGATATCGGATTTGTGCCATTCCCTAAAGGGCCTAGTGCAAGCTCGTACCACTCTTACGAAGGCCTCTATCAATCCTTGTTCATTCCTAAGGCTGTAAAGGATCCGGATAAGCTGCTCTATATTTGGGAGAAAATCAACGACATCGATTCGATGTATGACTATCCGGACCAAGCTTCCTATGAAACCTCGTTCACGGACGAAAACGACATTAACAATGCGAAGGAAGTCGCCGCCAATTTGATTGTTCTTGACCACTTCACATTCCCGAACCTAAAGTTCTATGATTTCCTCGGCGAAATCACCAGCGGAACCTCGGTGTCTACGGTGGTGGAAAAGTACAAAGCGCCGTTCCAGGCAGCCATTGATGAGGTCTACGGATCGAAATAATTTCACATGTTGAAGCAGCAGTCCCTATTAGAAATTTTTTCTAACGGGGACTGTTATTGACATGACATGTCTCTTGCTTCAGGAGGGAGAAGCGTGAACAACCGAAAGAAGAGCTACGTCGCTGTCCTGCTCGTCCTTGCCATACTGGTGTCCATTTGGGCATTCTACCCTTCCGGTTCATCCGAAGTGCGGAGCGTTCAAGCCATGGCCGATTTTGCGGCTGTTACGGGATCGGGCGGGGATGACGGCGGCTATGATGCATATGTGAAAGCCCATTCGGATGCTAAGCGCCCGGATCAGGTTATCCGGATCGAGGGCGAGAGCTTTACCCAAACTGACGGGCCGGGATTCGAGGTTGTCCATCCGTCAGGGGAAACCGCCGTCCTCACGCCGGAGTCGGGTTCCATCAGCTGGAACGTGCCCATCGAACAAGCGGGCCTGTACAACATCCGAATCCGGTATTTGCCGGTTGAAGGCAAAAGTTCCGCGATCGAACGCGGATTGACGATCAATCAACAGCTGCCCTTTAAGGGCGCCGACCTGGTTACGTTTGACCGGGTCTGGGGCAACCGGGACGACAAGATCGGTCGCGATGACAGAGGGAACGATCTGCGTCCGAGTCAGGTGGAGAAGCCGATCTGGCAGGTCGAATCCGTCACCGACCGCAGCGGTTATTATGACGAACCCTATTTGTTCTATTTTGACAAAGGCAATCAAAGTGTGACCTTGACGGCATTGCGTGAGCCTATGGCCATCGATTATATCGAGCTGTACCAGGATGAAGCATTAAAGACGTACGCAGAAATCAAGAGCGATTATTCAACCGAAGGGCTGCAGCCGGTCAAAGATCAATACACCCTGATTCAGGCAGAGGATGCGGTGTTTAAGTCCTCTCCGACCTTGTATCCGGTTTCTGACAGATCGAGCCCGACGGTTATTCCATACGATGTGTCCAAAATTCGGATCAACACGATCGGAGGGCTGAACTGGAAGCTGCCCGGACAATGGATCGAGTGGGAATTCGAAGCGCCGGAGGACGGCTTGTACCAGATCGCTTTAAAAGAGAAGCAGGATCAGCTGCGCGGCGTCTTCGCCACGCGAAGCCTGACGATTGACGGAAAGGTTCCGTTCAAGGAGATGAAGCGGATCCCTTTTGAATTCAGCAGGGACTGGAGCATGTACGTCTTGGGAGAGGATGAGCCGTACCTGTTTCACTTGACCCAAGGCAAGCACCGGATTCGCATGACGGTTTCCCTTGGCGAGCTGGCCCCGCTGATCCAGACGATCGAGTCGAGCGTGCTGCAGCTGAACGAAATGTACCGCAAAATTTTGATGATCACGTCCAATTCGCCCGATCCGTACCGGGACTACCAATTGGAGAAGCGGATCCCGGAAATGGCGGAGGTATTCCGCAAACAAGCAGAAACGATCCAGAGCGTGGCCGATTACCTGGAACAAGCGACAGGCGAACAGAGCGACAAGGTGGCCATTTTGCACACGATGGTCAAGCAGCTCCAAGAGATGGCCAAACGGCCGGATACGGTTGCGAACCGTTTGGAGGCCTTCAAGACCAACGTCGGCGGCCTGGGTACCTGGATTCTGACCGTCCGGGAACAGCCGCTTACGCTGGATTATCTGGTCGTTTCCTCACCGGATCATAAGCTGCCGAGAGCGGACGCGTCGTTTCTGCAAGTGGTGAAGCATGAAGCCGGGTCGCTCATCGCTTCTTATACCGAGGATTACGACAGCATCGGCAATACCGGCAAGCAGAAGCGATCGACGAACGTTTGGATTACGACGGGGCGGGATCAGGCGCAGGTGTTGAAAAACCTGATCGATGATTCGTTTACCCCGAAATCAGGCATTTCGGTCAATCTGAAGCTCGTACCCGCCAACATCCTTCTGCCCGCGACGCTCGCCGGGGAAGGGCCGGACGTGGCCATGCAGATCGGCGAAGACGTGCCCGTGAACTATGCCATGCGGGGGGCGTCGGCTGATTTGTCGAAATTTGCCGATTATAACGAAGTCGCATCCCGCTTTCGCGACAGCGGATTGGTGCCTTACGAATATGACGGGGGCGTCTACGCGCTGCCTGAGCAGCAGTCGTTCCCGATGCTCTTTTACCGCAAGGATATCCTGAAGGAGCTTAACCTGGAGCCGCCCCAAACGTGGCAGGATATTTACAACATGATATCGGTTTTGCAGAAGCATAACATGGAATTTTATCTGCCGATCGAGGCCGCCAACGCGAGCCTGGTGCCGAACCCGACATTCTCCATGCTGCTGTACCAGAACGGCGGCGAATTTTACCGGGACGGGGGCAGAAAGAGCGCGCTGGATTCCGAGATCTCCATGGATGCCTTCAAGAAATGGACGCAGTTCTATACGAGCTACAAGTTCCCGCTGCTGGCCGACTTTCCGAACCGGTTCCGGACCGGCGAAATGCCGATCGGGATTGCGGATTATACGACGTACAACATGCTGACCGTCCTGGCGCCGGAAATCAAGGGGCTCTGGGAATTTACCATGGTGCCCGGCACGGAGAAGAACGGCACGATCCATCATGAGGTGGCCAGCCACACGACCGGCGTGATGATGCTCGAGGGGGCACGGGATCAAGAGGCGGCTTGGGAGTTCATGAAATGGTGGACGGATAAGGATACCCAAATCGCATACGGCCGTGAGATGGAAGGGCTGATGGGCGAGGCTGCCCGTTATCCGACAGCCAACGTCGAGGCACTCGAGGAGCTGCCTTGGCCGGTTAAAGACTATCGTAATCTGGAGAATCAGTGGAAATGGGTCCGGGGAATCCCGCAAGTTCCGGGTGGCTATTTTACCGGCCGGCATCTGGACAACGCATTCCGCAAAGTCGTCAACGCCAGCGAGAATCCCCGCGAGGCTTTGTCGGATTACCTCTTGTACATCAATGACGAAATTGCGGTCAAGCGAAAGGAATTCAATTTACCTGAACAGTAAGGGGGGAATCGGATGCAAGCCGAAACAACCAGCAAGGCCGCCGTATCGAGCCTCGTACAGCCGAAAAAGCAGTCGCGGCTGGCCAACGTCTGGAGAGAGCTGAAGAAAAACAAGCATTATTACATCCTGATGAGTCCGTACATGCTGATCTTTTTTGCCTTTACGGTGGTTCCGGTCGTGTTCTCGATCGTTCTCAGCTTCTTTTATTTCAATATGCTGGAATTCCCCCGGTTTGTCGGGTGGCAGAACTACTCCAGATTGTTTTTGAATGATGACGTCTTTATGATCGCTTTGAAAAATACGCTGCTGTTTGCGGTCATTTGCGGACCGATCAGCTACATTGCCTGCTTTCTGTTTGCATGGATTATCAATGAGCTGTCCCCGAAGGTCCGCGCGTTGATGACGCTTGTTTTCTATGCGCCGTCGATTTCCGGCAACGTTTTCTTTATTTGGCTCATTATTTTTTCAGGCGACAGATACGGCTATTTGAACGGCTTTTTAATTAAATTCGGCTTTATGCTGGAACCGATTCAATGGCTGACGAACGAGAAGTACATTTTGCCGATCATCATGATCGTCCAGCTGTGGCTCAGCCTGGGCACCAGCTTCCTGGCTTTTATCGCGGGACTGCAGACGATCGACAAGTCCCTGATTGAAGCCGGAGCGATCGACGGCATCCGTAACCGCTGGCAGGAGCTGTGGTTCATTACGCTGCCGTCCATGAGGCCGCAGCTGATGTTCGGCGCGGTTATGCAGATCACCAGCTCGTTTGCGGTGGCCGATATCTCGGTGGCGCTCGCCGGTTTTCCCAGCGTCAACTACGCGGGGCATACGATCGTCACTCACTTGATGGATTACGGAACGATCCGCTTTGAAATGGGGTATGCGTCCGCGATTGCGACCGTGCTGTTCGCCATGATGCTCGGTGCCAACAAATTGACGCAGCGATTGCTCAGAAAGGTAGGGGAGTGATTTGGTGACGAGAATGATGGCCGCCTTTCGCATGCCGAGAAGGCTGAACCGCTCTTTTACCGTCAGCTTTATGCTGTTCGCGTTCCTGGCCGTATTCGGCGCATTCATGGCGCTGCCGCTGATCTACGCCGTTAATAATGCTTTTAAACCGCTGAACGAGCTGTTTCTGTTTCCGCCGCGTTTCTTCGTGAACAATCCGACGATGGACAACTTTTACGATCTGGTGGCGTTAATGGGAAATTCCTGGGTTCCGCTGTCCCGGTATATCGTGAATACGCTCTTCATTACGATTGTAGGGACCGTCGGCCATATCCTGCTGTCTTCTGCCGCGGCCTATCCGCTGGCCAAATACCGTTTTCCCGGGTCCGGGATCCTGTTCTCGATCGTCGTCATGTCCTTGATGTTTTCCGGGCATGTTACGGCGATTCCCAACTATATGGTGATGTCGTGGCTCGGCTGGATCAATACGCACGCATCGATTATCGTCCCCTCGCTTGCGTTCCCGCTAGGCTTATTCCTGATGAAGCAGTTCATGGAGCAGATTCCGGATGCCCTGCTGGAGGCGGCCAAAATCGACGGGGCGAACGAATACCGGATTTATTGGACGATCGTCATGCCCAATGTGAAGCCTGCTTGGCTAACACTGATGATTTTGCAGTTTCCGATGCTGTGGGGCTCGGACGGAGGCAATTTCATTTACAGCGAGAACCTCAAGACGCTTCACTACGCCTTAGGCCAAATCACCGCGGGCGGGATTGCCCGTGCCGGCGTGGGAGCTGCCGTCGCGCTGATTCTGATGGTCGTGCCGATTACACTCTTTATCATTTCGCAGAGCAACGTCCTTCAGACGATGGCGACCTCCGGAATGAAAGAATAGAGGGGAGACTAGCACGATGCGAATGAGCATACCGAAAGTGAAAAAGTACCTCCTGGTGGCTGCCCTCTGCTGCCTGCTGGGGACGAGTATAGGCGTAAATGCGGCTCACGCCGAAGGCAGCGCCTCCTACAACTATTCCTTCTGGAATGATACGACGCCGGCTCCTGCCGCGTATGAGGCCACGTCCTTGCTGAACGGCGCGCAGCTTGGCGTGGGCCCCTTCAAAAACCCAAGCGACATCCACGTAACGGCCGACAAAGAGATTTACGTGCTCGATTCCGGCAACAACCGCATCGTCGTCCTCGACGAGCATTTTAAGCCGGTAAAGGTGGTGGATTCCTTTGACCACAAGGGGAAGAAAGATACGTTCAATAACCCGCAAGGGATCTTCGTGACCGACCGGAAGGAGCTGTTTATCGCCGATACGGGCAATAAACGGGTGGTTCATCTGGATTCAAACTTAAGGGTGGCGGGAGTGCTTGAAGCGCCGAAGTCCGACCTGCTGCAGGCCAATTTCGATTTTCAGCCGGTTCGGGTAGTTGTTGACACGGCGCAGCGGATCTACGTCATGTCGACCGGCGTATTTGACGGTTTTATGGAATTCAATCCGGACGGGGCGTTCACCTCATTCATCGGCGCCAACCGGGTGACGGTTGATCCGGTGGAGCTATTCTGGAAAAGGATGTCTACGCAGGCGCAGCGGAGCCAAATGGTGATGTTCACGCCTACCGAATTCACGAATCTGGATATGGATGACGAAGGCTTCATTTACGCAACAAGCGGTGACTACTCGAATAATCCGATCAAAAAACTGAACGCTCAGGGCAACGATATTCTCCGGCGGACGGGATATCTCAGCCTGGTGGGGGATATCCGGTATTCAAAAGATGTCGGCCCTTCACGGCTCATCGATATCGATGTCACCGACAGCGAAATGTATTCGGTCCTCGACTCCAAGCGGGGCAGAATCTTCACTTACAGCGGGGACGGACATCTGATGTACATATTCGGCGGCTTGGGCAACCAAATGGGCCAATTTAACACCCCCGCGGCGATTGAACGGGTCGGGGACGATTTTCTTGTGCTGGATAAGGCATTCGGCGAGATAACGGTGTTTCAGACAACAGCGTACGGCCGGATGTTGAACGAAGCGGTCCGGAGCTACTACTGGGGCGATGAGGAAAAGGCGTTTGATCTCTATCAACAGGCGATCAATATGAATGCGAACCTGGAATTTGCTTATTCCGGCGTGGGCAAGGCCCTCCTTCGGAAAGGGGACTACAAAGGGGCGATGCAGTACTTCAAGGAAAGCTATGATCAAGTCAATTATTCAAAGGCGTACCTGCTTTACCGCAAAGAGGTGATGAGAGAATACTTCCCGGCAGTCATGACCGGATTGATCGTGCTTGCCGCAGCTCTCCTGCTCTTCAAAAAGCTCCGGAAGCGGATGAGGAGACAAGGAGGTGTTACGATTGAATCGTGAGCTTGTAAAATACCCGCTTTATCTCATTGTGCATCCGTTTAACGCCTATTGGGACCTGAAATACGAACGAAACAAGCGGCACACGCTGATCGCTTCCTTGATCATTTTATTTTTGATGATCATCACCAATGTCCTTAGCAACCAGTACAGCGGCTTCCTGGTCAAAATCACCAATCCGGATGATATGAACAGCCTGATGGAAGTGGTGTACATCGTTGTCCCGGTCTTGTTCTGGTGCGTGGCCAACTGGTCGCTGACGACGCTCATGGACGGCGAAGGGAAGTTCGTTGAAATTTTTACATCGACGTGCTTTGCCCTCGTTCCGATGATGATTATCAACCTCCCGTGGATCTGGCTCAGCAATGTCATATCGCTGCAGGAGACGGCGTTTTATAACTTCTGCAGCACCGCGGCCGTCCTCTGGTCGGCGTATCTTTTGTTCGTCGGCAACATGACCGTGCATCAATACTCGCCGTCGAAGACCATCGGGACGATCCTGCTGACGATCGTGGCGATGGGATTTATGGCTTTTATCTGCCTGCTGTTTTTCGGACTGATTCAGCAGATGATTTCGTTCGTTCACGTCATTTATCAGGAAATCATGCTGAGAAACTAAAGAAAGGAGGAGAAACCATGCGCAAAGCCAGAATCGCCCTGTGGCTCCCGGTACTGATCGCGGGGATCGCGCTGGCCGGCTGTGCCGATTCGAACGCCACCCACTCCGGAGCCAATGATGCACCGGCTGCAGCCCAATTCACCAAGGGCCAGCCTTTGAAGGCGGCTTTCACCGACGCCCGCGCAGCCGGCATGAAAGGCGTAGCCGAAAATGAACGACTGCGGCTGTTCGTGGATGAGAGTACGGGCGCTATCGCTGTATTAAATAAGGAAACCGGAGAGACGTGGTACAGCAACCCGCCGGAGCAGGGCAAGGACCCGCTCGCCTCGGGGGTGAACAAAGCCAACCTTTCTTCCCAGCTCAAGATCGATTATTACAACAATTTCGGCCAGGTGAATTCCATCAATACGTTCACGGACAGCGTCTCGCATAAGCAGATCAAATTCGAACCGATCCCAAACGGGGTAAGGGTCACTTACCAGTTCGGAACCGCCGTGAAGTCGGCGGCCGATTTGCCGATGATGCTCAGCAGCGAGCGGATCGAGGCGATGCTGGGCAAGCTGGACAAAACGGGTCAGCGGGCTCTCAAAATCGCCTATAAAGAAGATCCGGATAAAAAGGTGTATGTCCGTAACGACAGCGCCTTAAATGGACTGCAGCTCGATCGCGCCTTCAAGGCATTCGACGATGCCGGATATACCGAAGAGGACCTGATGAAGGACATGGAGGAGCTGCATTTTACACAGGAGAAGCCGGAACCGCGGATATTCCTCGCATCGATCGAATATGCCCTGGACGGCGGCAGCCTAGTCGCCAAAATCCCTGCATCCGGTATTCAATATCCAAGCGCATATCCGATCGGGAATATTTCCTTTCTCAGCTTTTTTGGCGCCGGCAGCTCAAAGGAGAAGGGGGCGATCTTCGTGCCGGACGGCTCAGGCGCGCTCATCCATTTCAATAACGGGAAGAAGCAGTATCCCGCTTACCAGCAGCCCGTGTACGGGGAAGACCTGACGATGAAGACGACCGAGGATGCCAAGACCGAGCAGGCGGTCCGTCTGCCGGTGTTCGGTATCATTCGGGAAAGCGGCGCGATCCTCGGCATTATCGAGGAAGGCGCAGCGGCTGCGGCCATCCATGCCGATATCAGCGGAAAGCTGAACAGCTATAACTATGTATATCCCAGCTTCAATGTCATGAACAAAGGAGAAGTGACGCTGCAAGCGAACGGCCAGGAGCGTACGCTGCCCAGGTTCCAGGAACAGGCGATGAAAACGGACTTTACGGTCCGGTACGCGTTCCTGAACAAAGAAGAGGCCTCTTACCAAGGCTTGGCCCGCTACTACCAGCGTTATTTGGAGCAGCATGGCGGTCTCCCTAAACCGGAGTCGGACGCAGGTGCAACAGATACGCCGTTCTACCTGCAACTGGTCGGAGGCATCGCCAAACAGAAGCATGTCGCCGGCATTCCTTACCGGACGATCGAGCCTCTCACGACGTTCGAACAGTCGGAGGATATCATTAACCAGATGAAGAGCCGCGATATATCCAACATCAAATTGAAATTTTCGGGCTGGTTTAATGGCGGATTGGATCATGAGGTTCCGGATCATATTTCGGTCGACAAGGCGGTCGGCGGCAGCAATGGATTGCGGGGCTTCCTATCGTTCACGCAGGATCAAGGGGTTTCTTTTTTTCCGGATGTTGCCGTTTTGACCGCGAATACGGGAAAGGGATTCAACGAGAACGCGAATGCTGCGAGAACGCTGAGAGGCGTTCCTGCCGCTCTCTATCCGCTGGATCAGGCGCTCAATCGAAGGAACCGGGATAAGCCGCCGTCTTATGTTGTATCCCCGCGGCTTACCGTTTCCTATACCGAGTCGGTGCTGAAGGGCTTGAAAGGGTATCAAACGGGGGGCATTTCACTCCGGGATCTCGCCGATCAGCTCAACAGCGATTACCGCAAGCACAATCAACTGGATCGCACGCAGTCCGAGAACCTTTCGGTTCAAGCGTTGGGCAGCATCTCGCAGCAAAATTTGAAGGTCATGGCGGACGGCGGCAACGCTTATGCGCTTCCCTTCTTGTCGGATATTACGAATGCGCCGATGTCCGGCAGCCGATTTAAGATCGAGGACGAAGAGATCCCATTCTATCCAATGGTCATTCGGGGGTCCATCGACTACACGGGAAGCCCGTTTAACCTGTCAACCTATACGGATGAACGGCAGTATATCCTGAAATGCCTCGAATACGGAGCGGGCGTGTACTTCGAATGGATCCATGAACCGAATGACAAAGTGAAGGATACAGATTATAACGACTTGTATGCCGTCCATTACAAGCAGTGGATCGACCAGGCCGCCGAAATGTACCGCGAGGTGAACGATGTGCTGAAGAACGTCCTGAACGAGCCGATCACGGGCCATGAGAAGCTTGGCGAAGGCGTGTTCAAGACCGTGTACGGGAACGGCATATACGTCATTGTGAACTATAACCGTACGGATGTGACGGTGGACGGCCAAACGGTGAAAGCCGAGAGCTATTTGACGGGTGGTGTACAATCTTGAAGTCGATCATGAAAATCGGCGCGAAGCGGCGGACATACGCCGAACAGAAGGCGCTTTGGGGCTTTATCTACGTTTTGCCATGGCTGCTCGGATTCCTTCTCTTTTTCCTGATACCGTTAATCTCTTCATTAAGGTACAGCTTCAGCTCCATCGAAGCCAATGCTAACGGCATGAACATCAGCTTTATCGGCATCTCCAATTACGTGGAAGCCCTCACGGTCAATACGAGCTTTAACCGTACGCTGACGACCTCGATCGTAAACATGGTCATCAACGTACCGCTCATTGTGATCTTCAGCCTGTTTTTGGCTGTACTGCTGAACCAAAGGTTTGTCGGCAGAGCCATTGCCAGATCGATCTTTTTCCTTCCGGTCATCCTGGCGTCCGGAGTCATTGCGAATTTGGAGACGTCCAGCCTCGTTCAAGCTATCAATGAGCAGAACGCCGGCGGTGCCGTGAGCGGCCTGGGGACCAGCGAGCTGACGCGGATCATGGTCAATTCCGGTGTCAGCGATAACATCGTCACGTACCTGACCAGCGCCGTGGATCGCATCTACCAGATCGTCAGCCAGTCGGGCGTGCAAATTTTGATCTTCCTGGCAGGGATCCAGTCGGTATCCCCCCAGCTGTATGAGGCATCCAAGATCGAGGGAGCGACCGGTTACGAAGCGTTTTGGAAAATCACGCTGCCCATGGTCAGTCCGCTCATCCTGGTCAACGTGATTTATACGGTTATCGACTCGTTCTCCCGGAGCGAAATGACGACGCTGATCAGGGAAACGGGATTTACGAATTTTAATTTCGGCCTCAGCTCGGCGATGGCCTGGATCTACTTCCTGGCGATCATGGTTATTTTGCTAATCATTACGTTTTTCATTTCCAAAAGAATTTTCTATCAAGAGTAGAAGGAGCGTGAGCAGCGTTGATCATCGCCCGTTTGTTGTCGCTCGAAAGCTGGAAGCGCTGGCTGTGGACCGTCGTACGGCTGGTCCTGATGGCAGGACTGTCGTTTGTCATTCTGTACCCCATTCTTCAAAAGATTTCGACGGCCGTCAAGGACAAGAGCGACCTGTATTCGCCGATCGTCGTCTTTATCCCGGAGCATTATTCGCTGGATAATTTCAAAAAAGCCATCTCGATCATGGACTATTGGCACACGCTGTTCAATACGTTTACGTTATCGGCCATGACGACGATCCTGACGGCCGTGTCCTGCGCATTTGCAGGCTACGCCTTCGCGCGGCTTAAATTCAAAGGCAGCAATTTGCTCTTTGGAGGCGTCATCCTGACCATTCTGGTGCCGCCAACGACCATTCTGATACCGATCTACATGAATTTGAAGGATTTCAGCCTCATGGGGCTGATCCCGCTGCTGACCGGAAAGTCGGTGAACCTGCTGGATTCGTACTGGCCTTTCTTTCTAACCTCAGTCACCGCAAACTCGCTGAAGGCGGGGCTCTACATTTTTATTTTCAGGCAGTTTTTCCGGGGCATCCCGAAAGAAGTGGAGGAGGCGGCTTATATCGATGGGGCGGGAGTAAGCAAAACTTTTATGCGCATCATGCTCCCGAATGCCGTTCCGGCCATCGTTACCGTGCTGTTGTTTTCGTTCGTATGGCAGTGGAATGACAGCTTCTTTACGACCACGTATTTAACGTCGGGCAAAGTGATGTCCACCCAACTGGCGTCGCTGCCGCACAACCTCTCGATCATGCTCGAGGGCGGGGTGGCGACCAACAAGGATCCTTTCTATATGAGCATGGTCCAGGATACCGGCATCTTGCTGGCCATCCTGCCGCTGATCATTATTTATTTGTTCGTGCAGCGTTACTTTGTGGAAAGCATCGAACGGACCGGCATCGTCGGGTAAGGTTGGGTTATGATTTAACGAAAAGCAGCATGCGGGACCGCATGCTGCTGCTCTATTTTATTTATCAATAAGGAGAAGGTTTCTATTGGAAACGGATAGAAAGCTGCTTGATTTAATCTCAAGGCCGTAAATCACCCGACTGCCGGTACTCACGAGGCGTGCAGCCCACGATTCGCCGGAATTGTCTGGAGAAATGCTCGACATTTTTGTATCCGCAGAGCTCACTGATATCGGCGATTCGGAGCGATCCGTGGATCAGCCTTTCCTTGGCGAGGCGGATCCTGCACTGGATAACGTCGTCCATGCAGGAAATCCCGAAAGTCGCCTTATACAGCGTTTGCAGGTACCCGGGGCTCAAATGAACGTCATCGGCCATGGAAGGGACGTTCCATTCAGCGCCGGGACGGTTATGGATCGCCTTGCGCAGATTCAGCAGTTTCTGGTAATGCGGCGAATTGTCCTTGGATTGATAAGCTTCGAGCAGCTTGTTGAACAAGATCCGAAACAGGTAGTCGATCGAGAGTTCCCGGTAATCGCAGCTGAAAAAATTTTCGGTGGCCAGAAGCTGAAACAGCTGGCGGCAGTATCCCGGATCCGGCACCGGAATCGGAACGCCCTGCGGAAGTGTTGTTTCTAAAACGTAGGATTCGACCGTCTCGAAACGGACCCAGTCATTCACAAATTGGCCTGAGCAGGCGCGGTACATAATCTTGTGGCGAGGGGGAAAGAGAACGGCACAGTTTGCCGGGTACTCCCGGATTTCTCCTTGAACCCAGAACTCGGCCGGCGTTTGCGTAAGAATCAGCAGCCAAAAATCATGTCCATCCGGAATGTCATAAATAAAGTCTCCGGGATGGGCGGCATCATATCCGACATAGTAAATGGATGTCGTCATCACGATCTCCAATCTTAGAATAGATCAAATTTCTGTCAGCATAGATCATTCATTGCTGAGATGTCCTAATTTATAATTTCATAGTAAACGCAATATAAAGTCAATAGAATAATCAGAAATGGCGTTACTCCGTTAGCAAATCCGTATTTGAAATGATCAATAAAGGTGAGGCATGCCATGATATTGAAAAGCGAATATATCAAAGTACTATGCTATACCCGCACTCCGCAGGAGGACATCATCTATGCACCTAGACTGGCGTACAGCATGCATCTTGCCTATAGCGAGGACGGCAGGGGTTTCCAAGCCTTGAACCATAATTCAGGCGTCCTGTTCGCCAAGGCAACGAACCATGAAAACGGGACGCTCCGGGCCAAAAGCCTGAAAAATCCGTACCTCTTCCGCATGGCCGACGGAAAATTTGGTGTCGTTGCTGTACGGACGGAGGCGGATGGACAGCAGGATGAAGAGAGCCGAGGGGCGGTGCTGTTCTTTACTTCCGACGATTTGCTGCAGTATCAAGAAATCGGGCTTGTCGATTTGAAGAGCGATGCTTACGCCCAGGATGTCGCTTGCGAGTACGATGAATCAAGCCGGGTATACGTCATCCGCTGGAGCGACGGGAAGGGCGGCAGCTATCAAAATAAGATTCAGGACCTTTATGATTTGGCTGGCGCCGGGACTCCGGAAAAAGCGGAGGCGTTTACGCTGGAAGCCGTATCGGCCGACATTGAAGGCGTACAGCCCCGTAACGTGATCCGCGTTCCGCGGGAAACGGCACAACGCCTTGTATGCCGGCTTACGGTCCCGCAGAATGTCGCCATTGAAGTTCCGGATCGTATCATGGCGACATCGGCCGAGGAATTGAAAGCGCTCAAAGCGACCGCGGTATACAGCGACGGTACCACGGCCCCCAAAGCCGTGGACTGGGATACGGCAACGGTTCGCTGGGATCAGGCGGGATCCTATCGGGTGAAGGGAAGGGTTCGTCAGGAGCATTATGCGTTTCCGATCGCGCCGAACCGTGCGGATCCTTGCATCGCGAAATGGAACGGCAAGTATTATTTCATTGCGACCAACGACGCCGACGGCAACCGAACCTTGTATATCCGGGAAGCAGAGACGATATCCGGTCTTGTTCAGGCCGGCGAGTCTTTAATTTTGGATACACAAACCTATGATCACATTAAAGGGCTGTTATGGGCGCCCGAGTTCCATATTATCGAGGACGGGCTGTACGTTTTTCATGCGGCAACGACAGGCGAATTTTTCTATGAAGAGTGCCACGTGATGAAGCTGCGCGAGGGTGGGGACCCCACTTGCGCAGCTGACTGGTCAATGCCCCGGCGCGTCGTCAGGAAAGACGGTACCGAGTTATGCGAGGCGGGCAAGGTGATCTCCCTGGACATGACCGTTATCCAGGTGAACGGGGTTTGTTACGCGGCTTGGTCGGAGCGGCAATTCTTGCCTGTGGATCTTGGCGCCTGGATTTATATCGCAAAATTGGATCCGAAGGAGCCGTGGAGGCTGACGAGCGATCCGGTGCTGCTGACCAAGCCGGACTTTGGCTGGGCCAATAACCATACCTTTGTCGATGAAGGGCCGTTTGCTTTGATCCTTGACGGCAGGATTTTTCTAACCTTCTCGAGCGCGGCGGTAGACGCTACTTATTGCGTAGGCCTGCTGACCGCCGACGCGAAAGCGGACCTGCTGGATCCAGGTAGCTGGACGAAGGGCAATTATCCGCTGCTGACGTCGAGAAGCGTCCCGGGCGAATACGGTCCGGGCCATAATTCTTATATTACCGATGACGATGGCGTCACTTGGAACGTATACCATGCCCGACCGGGAGTAGAGGGGCCAAGAGGCTCCGGAATCCGCCGCGTTCATTTCGGTATGGACGGATATCCGGTGCTTGATTTAACGGAAGAAAGGGATTTGAACCCGGCTTTGGCCGAGGTGTCGATCGAAATCATTGTACAACGCGATTAGGAAGGGGCAGTGAGAACATGTTTCCAAATCCGATTATATGGGCCGATTATCCGGATCTTGACGTGATCCGGGTAGAGGATACCTACTATATGGTCAGCACGACGATGCACATGATGCCGGGCTGCGTCATTCTGCAATCATATGACCTGATTCAATGGGAGGTGGCTTCACATGTGTACGACGTATTGGACAATACGCCGGCGCAGCGGCTCGAAGACGGCCAACATATTTACGGCCAGGGCATGTGGGCGCCATCTTTTCGTTACCACAAGGGAAAATTCTACGTCATCTTCGTGGCGAACGATACCCGCCGGACTTACCTGTACACGGCAGATAGCGTAACCGGTCCATGGACGAAGCAATACATCGAGGGCTTTTATCACGACTGCTCCCTGCTGTTTGACGATGACGGCCGGACGTATCTGATACACGGGAATGCCGAGATTCACCTGCTCGAATTGAAGGAGGATCTTTCCGGTCCCAAACCCGGCGGGCTGAACCGCGTTATCGTGAAAGAACGTGAGCCGTACCATCTCGGGTACGAGGGCGCCCACTTTTATAAGATCGACGGCAGGTATTATGCTTTCTTTATCCATATTTCGAAGGCTTCAGGGCGCAGAACGCAGGCCTGCTTTGCGGCGGATTCCCTGGAGGGCGAGTTTACGGGCGGAGAGGTTTTTAATGACGATATGGGGTATTTCAATTCAGGCGTAGCGCAGGGCGGCATCGTGGATACGCCGGACGGGAAATGGGTGGCTGTGCTGTTTCAGGATCACGGCGCCGTCGGCCGGATTCCGGTGCTTGTTCCGCTGCGCTTTGAGAACGGTTTTCCGGTATTCGCCAAAGCAGCACCCCCAATGATCGAGCTGCCCAGCACAAGACCCGGGTATACCTACCAGCCTTTGGTTGGAAGCGACGACTTTGATTACACGCCGGACGAAGACGGCAAAGTACGCCTGAAGGATGTTTGGCAGTGGAATCATACGCCTGACGATGCATTATGGTCCGTAACGGACAAGCCGGGAGTCTACCGGGTCACATCCGGCAAGATCAGCCCCAATTTGACGTTCGCGGTCAATACGCTGACACAGCGCGCCATGGGACCGGCATGCGAAGTAACGGTCACGCTGGACGGCAGCGGGCTGAAGGATGGCGATTATGCAGGCTTATGCTTTTTGATCGGTACGTACGGCTTGATCGCCTTGACCAAGGAGGCCGGCCGATCCTATCTGGTTATGCTGGCCAGAGAAGCCAAAGACCGCTCTATATTCGGCAAATTGGTCGACGAAGAGCCCGGGACCGAACTCGCCAGAATTCCCGTTTCCGGCGACATCGTCACGCTCAAGGCAACCGGCAATTTCGTGAATAATGCGGATGAGTGCATGTTTTATTACCGGGATGGTGAGGATTGGAGGCAGCTCGGGATTACGCACAAGATGGTCTACAAGCTGGACCATTTTATGGGATGCCGCATCGGTCTGTTTTTATTTTCCACCCGGGAAGTCGGAGGGATGGCGGATTTTTCCGATTTTCAATACCAGGTGCTGAAGTAACCCGACTTCCGTTCGCTCCTTATGCAAAGGGGGTTTTCCTGTGGGAATGTCCTCGTTTGCGCTGGATGTTATTTTGAAAGTCGCAAGGTGTAATCAAAGACAACCATCCTTTGCCGGGTGAGGACACGGTCAACGGCAGGTTGTTGCGTGATCATGAGGAGGCTTACACTTTGGATGAAGGTGTCTTTCATGAAGCATTGGCGTGTAGAACTTCTCTAGGAGGGGATAGGTATGATGAGGTTGCGCGAAGCGTTTAAAGAGCAGTTTTTGATCGGGGCCGCCGTCAATCCGGTGACGTTGGACTCGCAGCGCGATTTGCTTATCGAGCATTTCAACAGCGTGACTGCCGAAAATGAAATGAAATTCGAAAGGTTGCATCCTGCGGAGGACCGATATACGTTTGAGGCGGCAGACCGTATGGTAGCCTTGGCTAAAGCCAACGGCATGGGAGTAAGGGGCCATACGCTGGTGTGGCACAATCAGACGCCGACATGGGTGTTTGAAAATGAAGACGGCAGCCAAACGGATCGGGTGACGCTGCTGGCCCGCATGAAATCTCATATCAACACGGTCGTATCCCGTTACCGGGGAGAACTCTATGCTTGGGACGTGGTGAACGAAGCGGTATCCGACAGCGGCAGCGAGCTGCTGCGGCCTTCGAAGTGGCTCGACATTATCGGCGAGGATTTCATCGCCAAGGCGTTTGAGTACGCCCATGAAGCTGATCCGGAGGCGTTGCTGTTCTACAACGATTACAACGAGGCCGATCCGGTGAAAAGCGAGAAAATCTACACGCTCGTCAAATCGCTGCTCGAGCAGGGAGTGCCGATCCACGGCATCGGGCTTCAGGCGCACTGGAGCCTGTATCACCCGTCGCTGGATAATATCCGCGTGGCGATCGAGAAATACGCCAGTTTGGGCGTGAAGCTGCATATTACGGAGCTGGACGTTTCGATGTTTGCGTTCGATGACCGGCGGACCGACCTCACGGCTCCGACGGAAGAGATGCTGGCTCTTCAAGCGGAACGTTACGGTCAATTTTTCCGGCTGTTCCAGGATTACAGCGAATATATCACTTCCGTCACTTTTTGGGGCGCTGCCGATGATTATACCTGGCTGGACCATTTCCCCGTACGGGGACGAAAGAATTGGCCATTCTTATTTGATGCGAAGCATCAGCCCAAACCGTCTTATTCGGAAGTGCTGAAGACAGTGGGCTTGACTCTTTAGGCCATGCATGTTTTTCATTGGAATGGTGCTTGAACAAGCACCATTTTTTTGTGTGTTAACGGCAGCTGCACCAGCTTTTAATTAAGGCGATACCGGGTGATGAGAGTTGAAGGTCATCCGGTATGCGGTCGGCGAGAAGCCGGTCGATTCCTTGAAAATTCTGGATAAGTAGGAGATATCGGATATTCCGATCCGGTCGCCGATTTCAGATAACGGGAGGTTCGTCGTCACAAGCAGCAGTTTTGCTTCCTCCAGCCTTCTTTTCTTGATGTATTGGATCGGGGAAATCCCGAACTGGCGTTTAAATACACGGATGAAATAGTTGGGATGCAAATGAGCTTTTTCAGCCAAGTCCGTAATGGTCAGGTTGTGACGGTAGCTGCTCTGAATATACGAAATCACCTGTTCGAGAGGTTCGGGCTCCGTCGAACGATGGAGGCTGACCTCGGAGGAAACCGCATGCTCAATATAATAAGAAACCAATCTTAACATGGCTGATTTCACAAGCAGCGGACCGCTAATGGAAGCCGCTGCATCGCTGTCGAGCAATTCGCGGAACAGCCGGATCGCTTCGCTGTCATTTTTTGTGTCCACATACAGTGGGGTTTGAATCAGGTCAAAGAGATTGCGGTCTCCAATCCGAGCCGTAAAATGGCACCAATATTTCGTGTATCTGGGGCCCGAAGTATAAGAATAAGACTGTTTAACGCCATGAGGCATAAGAAACCATTGTCCGGGTTTCGGACTGAATTCCAAATCGCCGATTTTCAGCCATCCCTCCCCGTCACAGATCAAATAAAACTTGTTAAAGTCCGGCGTATAGTCGAGCTCCCGCCAATCCGTCCATACCTGGTTATATCCCATCGATGTGACCCGTACGTCCAGATTTTCCATATACAGCCTTGCTAGTGATTGGTTGCCCATATATGTATTCCCCGTTCTATATAGAGTAGATAATTTTATCCAACAGAAGGTTAGGATTCTGTATTCATTCATGGTATGAGGATTGCTAGGATAAAATCAATTCCTGATTCGAGCAAAGGAGGCAATACCGATGAACTGGAACGAAATCGCCGCAGGCCCCTACCAACCTACCTTTGAGTCCCTCCGCCAATTCGAATGTCCGGAGTGGTTCCGGGACGCCAAGTTTGGGATTTGGTCGCACTGGGGCGCCCAGTCCGTACCGATGTATGGAGACTGGTATGCACGGAACATCTACATCGAAGGTTCGGAACAATACCGATACCATGTCCGTCACTACGGGCACCCATCGAAATTTGGCTATAAAGATCTTGTGCAGCTGTGGAGAGCGGAGGCGTTTGACCCGGATGCATTAATGGACTTATACACGGCAGCCGGGGCCAAATATTTCGTGGCGCAGGCGATGCACCATGATAACTTCTTCAATTATGATTCTAGCATCCATCGCTGGAACTCGGTCAATATGGGACCCAAAAAAGATATTGTTGCGATGTGGAAGAAAGCCGCTGTACGGCGTGGGCTGCCTTTTGGCCTGACGGAGCATCTCGGCGCCACATTCAGCTGGTTCCATTGGAATAAAGGCAGCGATAAGGAAGGGCCATATGCCGGCATTCCTTACGATGGGAACGATCCGGCGAATGAGGATTTGTATCTGCCCAATAAGGAACACCATCAGGGCAGGACACAGGTTGATTCGATTGCGCCTTGGTATACATCTAATCCATGGTGGCATCGTCACTGGTTTTCCGTGATCAAGGAAATCATTGATAAATATCAGCCGGATCTGCTGTACTCGGACGGCGGGCTGCCGTTCACACCAGGCTACTGGGAAAAGCCGGAGCTGTCCCTGGATGATCCCGCTTACGAGGCTGGACTACGCGCTGTCGCACACCTGTATAATACGAGCGCGGGCATTCACGGCGGCGTGAACCGTGCGGTCTATAACCAGAAGGATCGGCGCAAGGAAATATACACGATCGGCGTGCTGGATATCGAGCGGAGCCAAGAGCCTGACATTAAGCCTGAGCCGTGGCAGACCGACACATGCGTAGGGGACTGGTTCTATAATGTGAGGTCTGTGTATAAAAAGCCGGGGCATGTCATCGAAATCCTGGTCGATATCGTTTCTAAAAACGGCAATCTTCTCTTGAATATTCCGCAGAAGCCGGATGGTACGATCGACGACGAGTGCACGCATATCCTTAGGGAGATGGCCGAGTGGATTCGAGTCTGCGGAGAAGGAATATTTGGCACCCGCCCATTCCGCGTGTCAGGCGAAGGCCCTTCACAGGTGGTCATTGACCATTTCACCGAAAACAAAGTGGAATGGACAGCGGCAGATTACCGATTTACGCAGAAGGGGAATATTCTCTACGCCTTCCAAATGCGCTGGCCGGAGGATCGTCTGGCCGTCATTCGTACGTTGACCCCGGCTGACAAAGTAAAGTCCGTGCGGCTGCTGGGTGTGGGCGATGTACCGTTCGAACAGCCTTACGGAGCTCTGGTTGTTTCCCTCCCGGAGCATAGGCCGACAAATCATGCCCACTGTCTGGCTATTGAGCTCGGGTGACACGCTCGATGATCCATTTGGACCGGCATCGCTGGCTGAGTTAGGCATATGATCGATATAATAATATAATACTCGTTGGATTACGCCCTGCGGCTGATATAATGATGCCGTGGGGCGTTTTTAATAACCTTTGTTAAGGAGATGATGACGATGAAAGCACTGAAGCTAAGGCCTTTTGTTCCTTCCGGTGAGGATTACCCGCTTGCTGTGCAGTTCTATGAGGATTTGGGATTTGAAAAAATCTTCACCAGCGATGAGCTTACGATTTTTCAAATGGACGAAACGGAATTCCATTTACAGAACTATCGGAACGCTGAATTGCAAATGAACTATATGCTGGAGCTATGCGTCCAGGACTTGGATGCGTGGTGGAGCCATCTTCAACACTCCGGTGTCATCGGAAAATACGGCGTGAAAGTGAGGCCTCCTGAAATCCAGCCGTACGGCAGACGCGCCATCCACCTGTTGGATCCCGCCGGCGTTCTCTGGCATATTACAGAAGTCTGAACCCGGCCGAGTTGGAAAGGTTAGACGCAGCTGATGACTTTTGTAGAGAGGAGGAAGATTACATATGGACGGTGATACGAAGCAAGTCTATCTGATCTCCGGTCCGCTCGGGGTCGGAAAATCGACAACGTCGAAAGAACTGGCTCGGCTCGTGGAACGCTGTGTGCTGATCGAGGGCGACGATTTACTCCACATGCAGATGACGGAGCCCGTCCCGACATGGGAGGAACGTCTGAGCTTGGCTTGGATGAATATCCTTTCGGTCACCAGAAACTTTATCCAAAACGATTTTCACGTCGTGATCGACTTTGTCGTCGAAGATGAATTCGAGTGGTTCTGCCGGCAGATCGCCGATTTAAACGTACAGCTCAAATATGCGGTACTGCACGCAGACGAAGAAACGATAACAGAGCGTCTCCATAAGAGAGGGGATATACATTTACTGGACCGGTCGCTGTTTTTGCTAAATAAACTGAAGTCAGCAGCAGTCAATGCGGATTATCTTGTGGATACGAATCAAAAGGATCCGGCCGAGACTGCCGCAGAAGTGATCCAACATGACAGGTTTTACGTTCATCTTTGAAAGTAACGGAAAGCGTGATTAAACAACGGCTGCCGCAGGGATAGACTGCTATTTTTCAAGTATTCGTCGGCCGCCGTTTTGTTGTGCCCGAAAGTGTCTGAAGAGGCAAATTGCGCTGCCTGAAAAAGGGGTTGACAATAACTGTTAATCGCCGCATAATAACATTGACTGACTGAGTCAATCTAAATCAAGAACTTTATATTTTTTTGAAATATTGTCGACTGAATGAGTCAATCTAAAACTGGGAGGAATCATTTTATGGTTAACAAGGCGAACACAAGCAAGGCCATCGTCATCGGTGGAGGTATGGCGGGACTCATGACCGCACGCGTGCTCTCGGAGCATTTCAAAGAGGTACTGATCGTCGAAAATGATGCCTATCCGACAGGGCCGGACGTCCGGCCGGGAACGCCTCAGGCATTCCATCCGCATCGCTTTACGGCGCGGGGGAAAGCGGTCATCGAACGCCTCTTTCCTGGTTATGAGCAGGATATGATCGCGAACGGCTGCCCGTCTTCACTGAACAAAAACGCGTATTTCATGAACCAGTACGGCACCCTGGAAATGAAGTACGACCGGGATGATCTTAAATTCAGCAGAGCGCTTCTGGAGTGGGTCATCCGGCAGCGGACGGGAGCCATTTCCAACGTGAAATTTCTGACGAAACACCATGTGATGGGGTTGTTAACGAGCCCTGACGGATCCACGGTACTAGGGGTGCAAGCCAGAGACCGCGAGCAGTCCGGCAAGGAGAAAGCCCTGATGGCCGACCTGGTTATTGATACGAGCGGGCGATCTTCAAAGCTGTCGGGCTGGCTTACGGACCTGGGCTACGAGGTTCCCAAGCCGGATCTGTTGAAAGTTTCGCTCGGATACAGCACCCGCCGTTATAAAGTACCGCCGCATTTGACTCATTTGATCGATGAATGGGATGTCATCAACATTCAAGGGCAGCCTGCGAGCGGTACGTATACGAGTGTCTTCTCTTTTATCGAAAATGATACGGCTGAAGTGCTGCTCGCCCGTCCGGGCGGGAATTACCCTCCGACGGATGCCGCCGAATTCGAGAGTGCCTTGGAGCAGCTTCCGAGCCCGAAGATCGCAGAACTCGTCCGCGATTTCGAACCGATCGCTTCACCCAGACCCTTCCGAGTTCCGGAATTGTACTGCCATCGATTCGAACAGATGCCGCAGTGGCCGCAAGGCTTGCTGGTCCTGGGAGATGCTTACTGCATCTATGACCCGATCTTCGGCCAGGGGATGACGGTCGCGGCCATCTCTGTCGAAATCCTGGAAGCCTGTCTGCGGGAACAGCGCGCCGAGAAGCGGCCGGATTGGGAGCATGGCGTACTCCGCCGAATCAAGGAGGCCATCGAGCCGGCGTTCTGGCTGAACTGTACGGCCGATCTCCGGTGGGAGGGGGTTGAATACGAAGGGGCGGATTCGGGGAAGGGGAACGCCTTCAGCCGGGAATATATGGAGCTGTTCCTGAGATATGCGGTCAGCAAACCCGACTGGAAGTTCTATGGACTCTATTGGGCGGTTAATACGTTAGCGGTATCCCCGCGTAACATTTTCAATCCTGAGACAGCTGTCCAAGTGTTAACCGCTTCGGATGAGGGCAGGAAGCTGCTCTCCGGTCTTACGGCGGACAACGGCCAACCTGTGGAAATGATTCTCGAAGAAATACTTCCGCGGTTCCCGGAATCGCCGTTCGAGCTGGTAAGACCATAGCGATAACCAAGATGGATTTGATATACTGGTAGAAAAAACGGTAGCTTCCGGTAAAGGGGTACTTGACATTGGCACCATTAAACGAAGAGCAATTGCACCAAATTCGCGATGAACGAAAAGAACAAATCAAGGCGGCAGCGCTTCAGGTGTTTGCCCGCAAAGGCATCCTCAGCGCGAAGATGAGCATGATTGCGGAGACGGCAGGCATCAGCAACGGGCTGCTGTACCATTATTTCAAATCGAAGGACGAATTGTTCACCTCGCTTGTTCAAGAGGCCATGGCCGAATCGGAAGCGGCGCTGCGCAGTGTCTATGACATGCCGGGAACGCCGCTCGAGAGGATCAAGGCGTTAACGGCTGAAATCCTAAATGAAGGCGGCGCGCCGTATTTCATGCTGATTCACCAGTCCATCACGTCCGACGGCGTGCCCGAGCAAGTCAAGCAGCTTCAACAGGAATATTCCATGGATTCCTCTGTCGACATACTGCTTCCGTTATTCAAGGAGGGGCAGCAGGCAGGGGAATTGGTGGAAGGAGATCCCCGGGAACTCATCGCTTGTTACTTATCTGTCCTCTCCGGCGTAATGGTCATCAATTCGAATGGAAGCGGCGTATATCGACTTCCGAAGGTCGACATGCTGATGCGGCTGGTTGCCCGGAAATAAACGTATGTAACAAAAATGTTCTGGAACCATTCAAGGTTAAACGAACGTGAAAGACAGTAGAATCATGACCCAGGGCAGCCGGTTGACCGGCTGCCCTTTTTAGCTTGGTGCAAGCATATTCTTTGAAGGATCAAGGCAGTGGTCAAAAAAACAGGAACATGCGGTACCGTTGATTGTACAGAATATATTCAACGCCTCATTGTATGATCAGTGTGAATGCAAGGATATTTTAATATGTTCAGCTTACTAACGAGCTGTAAGACATACCTGTTTGATTTACAACTGGAGGTATAGAGCGGTGATCATGAAGAAACGAGAGGTAACGGACGAACTGGTCGTCAGAGCCATGGAGAGGAACCTGGCGATCATCCGGTTTGACACGGATCGAAAGGTGGCTTATGTCAACGAGGTGTTCGCGACAACCATGGGGTATTCGGTGGATGAAATACGGAATATGCAGCATCAGGATTTTTGCTTTGACGCTTTTGTCAGTTCACCTGCCTATGAGCGGTTCTGGAGGGCTCTCCTTTCCGGAAGGAGCTTTCAGGATAAAGTGGAACGGAAAAATTCAAGGGGGGAAGCCGTGTGGCTGGAGGCCACATACATGCCGGTTTATGATGAAGAGGACTCTGCCATTATCGGGGTCTCCAAAATTGCGACGGATATTACAGAACGCCAACTCAGCCTGACGACCGTGGTTCAAGAATTGGAGAATACGTCCCAAGGCTTGAACCGCAGCGCTGAAGTCGGAATTAACCGAAGCCGGGAGCTGTTGTCGAGCGTAGACCGGATTGCTGAGGTGTCGGAGGATAATACGGAAACCCTTAAAGAGCTGCAGGAACAGGCCAGGTCAATCCAGGGGATCGTTCAGACGATCCGTGACATCGCATCCCAGACCCACCTGCTTGCCCTCAATGCGGCTATAGAGGCCGCTCATGCGGGACCGTATGGCAGGGGATTTGATGTAGTTGCTGCGGAGGTGCGCAAGCTGTCCAATGAAGTGTCGGAATCGATCATCAAAATTGAGGGCACCATTAGCGGCATAACTAAGGAGATTACGGGGATTTCAGAGGGGATCGGCCGCGTACAAACCTCGATCGTTGAAGGTCAGCAGAAGATTCGGGTGACCATGGAGGACTTTAAAAGCATCGTTGACTTTGCACGAAAACTGGATGAGCAGTCACGGAACGTAGCGGAGAATATCTAGACCATTGTTAGCACACATAAGGCTGCCGGCCCGCCGGCAGCCCTATTGAAAATAACCAGGATGGTGGTGACTGTGACAACGCTGCCTGCTTATCCGGCTCCATACTGTCCGAGATACTGCGGATACGAGCGGAGATGGACCGCTTTGGCCTTGCGCTGGGCCTCTTCCCGATGTTCCGGGACCTCCTCCGACTCGACGTAATCGGCCAGTACGTCAATGACGTCGTCCAGCAGTTTCGCCCGAAAATACAGCTCAAGCCGCTCGGCAACGGCATCTCCGGCCGCCGCCAGCACCCGTTCCCTCCAAACCGGCCATGATGCGCCATGCCTTATCGGCCATAACATAACCGAATAGTCTATCGCCGCATCTCCCTGGCCGGAAAGATCGTCCCAGTCGATGATCCGAAAGTCTCCCTTGCCGCAAGTCAGCACGTTGTTGCCGTTCAGATCGTTATGAACCACATCGCGCGCAGGGAGCCCGAATGCCGGGGTCTGCCGGACGGTTTCCCTCAGCCTTTCGATCTCTTCTCCAAACCACGAAATGGTCTCATCCGACACGAAATCCCGCAGCAGCTCCCGGGATCCGCGGATCCCCTCCAAGTCTTCCGTAAACCTGGATATGTACTCGTCTTCAAAGGCATCCGCATAAGTGCGGGCTTCGGCTTCAGGCAGCATTCCGCGAAGAATACCGTCGCGATGCAGCTTGGAAGCGGTCTCGATGACGCCCGTCAGAATAGCTTCAGGATTCGGCACTTCCGCCAGCGGGACCGCATCCTCGATATATTCGAACACAAGGCCGTACGGATACCCTTCTACGATCTCGCTTTCAATCCTGTGGACCAGCTTGGGTGCGGCATAGTGTTCGGCAAGATAACCGCTGACGTCCGCCCACTGCTGCAGCCGCTGACTTCGATCGGGCGGAGCCAGCTTAACGTGAAGCCGCGTGCGGCCATCCGACAAGCGGAGAGATAAATTGCCGAAGCCTCCCGGATTATAGATATATGAAGCCTGGATATGATGGGGATCTAGGCCGATCGCACCGGCGTTCGCCGATGCCCATTTTTCGATGATTTGTTCTGCCAGCCTTACATTCATAACAGTCTACTGCCTCCTCGCCTTCATTTGGTATATACCGGATATTGTAGCATGGAATGGGTGCGATTACCCGGCCGTCAAGAAGCAGGAAGAAACCATTCGTTCACGAATGGTTTTTTAATATGTTAACGGCGCTGCCGCTGCGGGTCATATTCCCCTTTTTGCAAAAATATTTTAACAAAGGGGTTATGCTCGGTTCGATTAAAGGATGAGGACAGCAACAAAAATTCGGATCATGGGGTGAAGAAAGGTGAATCAGCAACCGAAGTATGTAGCCCATCGGGGGCTTAGTATGCAAGCGCCTGAGAATACCGTCGCGGCTTTTGAGCTGGCGGGCCGATCGGGATTCTGGGGCATCGAATGCGATACTTACTGCACAACGGACGGCCGCTGGATCGTCCATCATGACCGTACCGTCGACCGGATGACGAACGGAACGGGGAGGACGAAGGATTTCTCGTTTGCCGAGATCCGCGGGCTGAGCATCACCTCCGGAAACGGGATCAGCGATTATTCCGGCCTGCGAGTCCCGACACTGGAGGAAGTGCTATCCGTATGTAAGTCCTACGGCATGTACGCGTTTGTCGAGATTGAGGAGTACCACCAAGATCGCGATCTGGAAAGGCTCGTTGAGCTGGTCCGCGGCTCCGGCATGATGGGGCAAATGAGCTTCATCTGCTTCAATGCCAACGATCTGTTGAAGGTGCGTGCCATCGATCCGGCGGTGCCGCTCGGCTTTTTATCGGCGAAGCCGCCAAGCGAAGCAGACCTCGAGCTCATCGGCCGGCTGCAGCCTGCTTTTCTGGATTACGACTATCGTTCAACGACGCCCGATGATGTGCGAAACTGCCGCAAGGCTGGAGTTGACGTGTCGATCTGGACCGTAAACGAGCGGGACATTTCGCGGCCGTTTGAGGAGGCAGGGGCGGCCTATATTACGACGGATACGATTTTGTGGGATTGAAAGAGGAGTCTTTCCTTCTCATGATAAAAAGGAATTCACAATCATCATGTGGAAACTACTAGGCAGGATGAATAACCGAAAGAGAGGAATATCGCGATGATGCCGGTTCAGGACCTACTGAATCCAAAAGCTTACCCGATGCAAAGTTTACAACTTTGCTCCATGCAGAGTCTATATGACAAACAGCGGCGGTTGTTTTGCATGGAGCCTTATTTCTTAACCGCATCCATTTCAGATCATTAGCAGGATGTTTGTCATGCAGGCTTTGCTACCTTACCATCTGCAACTCACTTAGATGAAAGGGCGAAGCCAATGAAATATGTATCTGCGAGCGACATTTTACCTGAACAGCTGCTTCAGGAAATTCAAAAATACGTCCAAGGCAGGACGATCTATATTCCTTCTCGCGAGGATGGCCGCAAAAAATGGGGCCAGCTTTCGGGACAGCGGGACTATCTGCGGAAACGCAATCTAGAGATCAGGCAATCGTTCCGTAAAGGAATTGGTGTGGAGCAGCTCTCCCAGTCCTATTGCCTCGCTGAAGAAACGATCCGAAAGATCGTATACCAGAAAAAATAATGCCAGGGGCTTGCGTGTGATCAACAACCAACGCGAGCCCTTTTTGTATCCTAAATGCTTATGTGTATTCTTTGCATATTGTTTCAAAGCGCCAGCCGATATACTTTACGGTATAAGATAAATGGCTCTTTGAGGAGGATCCAACATGCCGGAAATAACGGTGGAATTAAGCAGACGTGATACACAATCGATCATCTATAACCTTTACCCCCTGTATCTTCACGATTTAGCAGGGATCCGTAACGTGCTTCCCAATCGGTATGGCGTCTTTGAAGACAGTGATGCCTTTCAAACGCTTCAGCAGCAAATGCCCGAGTTTGATATTTGGTGGGAAAAAGAGGAGTGCCTTTTTCCTTTTTTGATTCGGGTCGACGAAGT
Organism: Claviceps quebecensis; assembly: GCA_004016085.1. Classification (NCBI taxonomy): domain Eukaryota; kingdom Fungi; phylum Ascomycota; class Sordariomycetes; order Hypocreales; family Clavicipitaceae; genus Claviceps; species Claviceps quebecensis. Next base: position 82,948 of record QEQW01000007.1, read on the forward strand.
GCCCGCAGGATTCGCATTGATTGCCACGCCGCCTTATGTGGAGGATGACAGCGACTTTTTGGTGAACGAATATTTTATACTGCAGCCTTTCCGGGGTCAGGGGATTGCCGAGGAGGCCATAACCCAAATCTTCAACCGGTTCCAGGGAAAATGGCTGATCTACACGACCCCGACAGAGAGGAACTCAAGGACCATTCATTTTTGGAGAAAAACCCTGGCGCGTTATACGAACAACAGGTTCACGGAAGAGGACAAGGAATTGCGGGCTGAGATCGGGGCGGCAAAGGTGTTCAATTTTACAAACAAATAAGTAGTCGGGCGGCTGATCGATATGATCGGCTGTTTTTTTGTTTAATTCATGGCTATGAAATCGGCAGCAGGTCGCCGTACGACTATCGAAAAGTCGGATCAGAGGTAGAACGGACCGAAGAAAAGGAATAGAATATCGTCACTATGAAGTCGTCAGGAAGCAAAGGAGTATGCAGATGAAGACATTAATCAAATGGGTGCTGTCGATTTTCCTCATTGTAACGATAGGGGGATTTCTTGCCGTGAATTTATCTCCCGTTCCTTTTATTTATTGGCTTCGCAACCAACCGGATCCCGGGCCGGCAGCACCCCTAAACTGGACGGAGTATCAAGAGATGGTGGATACACACAAAGACCTCCGGTACCCGTCTAAATTTAAATCCAATACGTTTGACGTTTATGTTCCTAAAAATAGTCAGGAAAAGCGGCCGACGATTCTCTGGGTGCATGGCGGTGCATTCGTGTCCGGAGATAAGTCGGGTACTTCCTATTGGTGCACGATGATGGCCAGCAAAGGGTATGCCGTCGTCAGCATGAATTACGAGGCGGCTCCCGAGGCTCGATACCCGGCACCGGTCCTTCAAATGACGGAGCTCTATCAATATTTGAAGGAATCTTCCCGCAAATATCCGGCCATGGATCTAAACCGCCTTATTATTGGAGGAGACTCGGCAGGTGCTCAGATCGCATCCCAGTTCATTGCGATACAGACCAATCCGGACTTGGCGAACAGGATGAATATCCAACCGTCCGTACCGCTGGAAACGTTAAAGGCTGCGCTTTTGTACTGTGGGCCGTACAACGTCAAACAGCTTGCCAACGTAAAGGGCAGAGTGGAACAGTTTGTTCTGAATCAGCTGGGGTGGGCTTACATCGGTAAACGGAATTGGCAGAAAGGAACCGAGGCGGAGGATGCTTCAACGACCAACCACGTGACCCCTCGTTTCCCCCCAGCCTTCATTACAGATGGAAACACCGGTTCCTTTGAGCGGCACGGCAAGGAGCTAGAGGCACGGCTTCAAGCAGAAGGCGTCCCGGTTACCTCCTTATTTTTCCCTGTGTCTCACGGAGCCGTTCCACACGAATACCAGTTTCAATTGAATACCCGGGAGGCGATGGAGTGCTTCAACGAGACGTTATCCTTTCTAAAAGAGCGGTTGGAGCACTAGCCTGAAGGCATGATCGTAGATACTTATCGGTGAGAGAAGTAGTATAGTGGAGTTAGCTTATGACCAAGGAGAGGATTTTCATCATGTACACCCGTCTTAAGGCAGTTCCTTGGAATTCGATACGCGTCAAGCTCGTTCTTGGACTGCTTGGTGTGGCAACTCCTTTAATCGCATTGCTGATTTATGTGAGTTATTACAGTGTAGGTGTCATACACAATCAGGTGGCGGTTTCCAATAAAAATATGATTTCCGTTCAAATGCGGCAGATCGACAGCCAGCTCGCAGAAATCGAGCGCCATTTGGTGAATCTGTCCAATTCGGAAGTCAGCATTTTGACGATGAAAGACGCGGTGCCGGAAACCGACTATATGATGGCCAAAAGCGACTTGTTCCGCAAGCTAACTTCTGACATCGCCGTGTATCCATATATCGACGGACTGTTCGTCTATTCCATTCCTAGGCAGGAATTCGTCCAAGCCTATAAAGATGCAAAAGGCTTATTTTCGTATGCAAGCTTGTTGAAATTACACGATAATCTGCAAAACAAGATCATGGAAGAGGGACGTTCACTTGTACTGAATCCTAAGTGGCAGCTTCAGCAAATTAACGGGTCATACTATGCCGTTCAACTGTTCAGGGATGGGAATATATGTATCGGTTCATGGGTTTCACTGAAGACACTAATGTCGCCTTTATCTGTGCTCAACACGGGGGATACCGGAGCGATGCTGTTCGTGGATAAGCAGGGGATCCCTTTATACAGTACCCAGCCTCTGCAGGATAAGGGGCTTGATTTCTCGCAGGGATTCCATAACTATTACATGTCCGGAGAGCATAAAAACTACCTGGTGGTCGGTGAAACCTCCAGTAAAATTGATCTCAGCATGGCCGCCGTGATACCGGATAAACTGACGCTTGAGAACATGCCCTACTTGAAAAAAATGGCGGGATGGTTCTCTGCCATTGCGATCCTGCTTCTCCCGGTAAGCCTGTGGTTTTTGCGAAGGGTTCTGTTATTGCCTCTGCAAAAGATGATGCGGTTAATGCGGCGGATCGGCGAAGGAAACTTCAATCTGCGGATGGAAGGCGCCCCGTCGGCCTCCGAGGAGTTTCAACTGGTCTACACGACCTTCGATCAGATGATTTCCCGGATCGAAGAATTGAAGATTCATGTCTATGAGGAACAGCTGAACAAACAACGGAGCGAATTGAAGCATCTTCAGCTTCAGATCAACCCGCATTTTTTCATGAATTCTCTGAATATCATCTATCATTTGGCCCAGGCCAGGCAGTATGAATTCATCCAGGAAATGACCCTCTGCCTCGTCCATTATTTCCGGTATATGTTTCAGAGCAATAATCAGCCCTTTGTCCTGCTGCGGGATGAACTGCAGCACATACGCAATTATTTGCATATCCAGGAGCTGCGTCTCCCGGGTCTATTCAAAAGCGAGATGCATGTCCCTGAATATTTGCTCGATACCCCCGTTCCGCCGCTCATGCTGCAAACCTTCGTCGAAAATACGATCAAGCATGCGGTTAGTGCCGATGCACCGATCCTTCTTGTGGTTGAAGCTTCGCTGGATGATCTTGCAGAAGAGCCGGTGGTATGCATCACCATTCGGGATACCGGCAAGGGTTTTCCTGACGAGGTCTTGGAAGAAATCCGCTTGGGCGACAGCCAGAACGGTGCGGGCAGGGAAAATATCGGCCTGTGGAATGCACGGGAAAGGCTGCGTTTGCAGTATGGGGACCATGCGGTGATGGAATGTTACAACGATGATCCGCAAGGCGCCGTGGTGGAATTGATCGTTCCCGTGAGACCGGAAATGGACGGAAAGGAGCTGGCATAAGCGTGCATCAATTGTTGATCGTAGATGATGAGGCGATCGCCGTGGAAAGTTTAAAAACGGGTGTGAATTGGTCCGGACTGGGCATTGCCCGCGTGTTTACTGCCTATAATGCTCAGCAAGCTCAGGAGATCATTCGCCATGAGGCTGTAGATATTCTAGTATGTGATATTGAAATGCCGCAGGGGAGCGGGTTGGACCTGCTGAAATGGGTACGCGAAAATAATCCCGCCATCGAGGTGGTATTTCTGACATGCCATGCGGATTTTCAATATGCCAAGCAGGCCATTCAGCTCGGCAGTTTCGATTATTTGCTGAAGCCAGTTCCATTCGTGGAACTTGAGGAGGTCGTTCGCAGGGCGATTGGCAAGATCGAGCAGGAAAGCAAGCTGAATGAATTCAGCCGATACGGAAAGTACTGGGTGCAGCATCAGCCGCTGCTCGTCGAGCGCTTCTGGCTGGATATTTTGAATCAGTCGATTCCCAGCCATGCCTTGGCCATTCGAAAGACAGCCGAAGAACGTAACATTCCCTACTCGGATGAAATGACTTTTTTACCGCTGCTTATTCAGGTTAGAAGCTGGAACAAGCGGATTACGTTAAGAGATGAGAAAATCGTAGAGTATGCGATCCGCAAATCCGCGGAGGAGATCATGCAGGATCGGCAGGGGCACTGCATCCTGATCTCCCTGGAGCAAGGGCGGCTGCTGGTCTTGTTAAACGGGGAAGACGCCAGTACGCCGGATATCCAAAAGCTAAAAAGCCGGTGTGAAACGTATATCGATGCCTGCAAACGTTATTTCTATGCCAGCGTGTCCTGTTACATCGGCAAATCGGGCCATGGAGACGAGATTGCATCGATCTACCAGCAGTTGTCCAAGATGAATGACAATAATGTTGCCTACGACCAGGACGTACTTGTCATGGGAGAAGAAGCCGCTGCTTCGGCAAATTCGCATCTTTTACCGGATATGAGCATCTGGGCGGTTTTGCTTAAAGAAGGGGCGTACGGTCAGGTTCTGGATGCCGCGAAGGCTTATATAGAGTCCAAGGTTCAAGACAATCAACTGACCTCGAGCCTGCTCAATCAATTTATACAAGACTTCCAGCAGATGTTCTATTATGTTCTTCATGTCAAAGGGATACAAGCGCATCGGTTGTTCGGGGATTCCGAATCACTGGAACTGTATTCCAGATCGGCGCGTTCGGCCGCACATTCCATCGGATGGCTGGAGCATCTGATGAGGAAGGCGGCGGATTTTGCTTCAGCAGTGGAGCATTCGTCCAGTGTGGTAGAAAAGGTGAAGGAGTACATCCGTCAGCATCTTGCCAAAGAATTATCCAGAGAAGACATCGCCGGCCAGGTCTACTTGAACCCTGATTATTTGACCCGGATTTTCAAGAAAGAGACCGGGATGTCGATCTCGGATTATATCCTTCAGCAGCGCCTAAGCATTGCCGCCAATTTGCTTGCCAACACCAGTCTGTCCGTCAGCTTGATCGCTGCCGAAATTGGATACGTCAATTTCTCGCATTTTTCCCGGATGTTCAAAAAGTACTATGACAAAAGTCCGCTGGAATACAGGCAAGGCTGTTCCATCCGGCAGGTAAGCGAAGGGGAGAGTCGTAAAAGTGACAGTGGAAAGTCGTAATCCGGGCAGAGACTGCGCTGAAAGCTTCGTACAATGACATCAGGATTCAAAAATATGATAAAAGCGGGGGTTTCAGATGAAAAAGTCTCTTCTCAAGCTTGTCTCACTGCTTCTGGTCTGTATGGTCGTATTGTCAGCCTGCGGCGGCAAATCAGACAATCAGAACACCGGCAGCAGCGATGGAAATGAAGGCGCTGACAACAATGCGTCCATCCAGGAATTGACCGTTGTCCTTCCTGTGGCAGGTACGGTCTCCAAGGATATGCAAAAGGTAGAGGATGCGATTAATAAAATCGCTATGGAGAAAATTCAGGCACGTGTGAAGTTTCTGCATATCTCTTTTGGCGATTGGGAGCAGCAGACCAACCTGATGTTCGCCGGAAATGAGAAAATGGATTTGATCTGGATATCTGGCAGCAATTACACCAATATTGTCACCAAAGGCCAGCTGCAAGAGCTTGACGGTTTGTTAAAGGATCATGGTCAGGGCATTACCGCAGCCATTGACCAAAGCTATTTGAACGCCACCAAAATCGGCGGGAAAACGTACGCCGTCCCGACGGTGCGCGATTTCGCCTCTTCAACCGGGGTGAATATGAACAAGGCGCTCGTGGATAAGTACCATATCGATGTGAATGGCATAAAGTCCCTCGACGATCTGGAGAAAGTGCTGCGTACCGTGAAAGAGGGCGAAGGGAATACGATGTATCCGTTGGTTCCGGGTGCCAATGGACGTACGTTCCTGGACGACTTGGGCGATTTTGATGCCTTGAGCGATTCCATTGGGGTTCTGCCGAACTATGACAATGGCTTGAAAGTCGTGAACTATTACGAAACGCCGGAATACGCGAATTTCCTGAGCAAAATCCGCCAGTGGTATGTGGACGGTCTGATTCCGAAGGATGTGGCGACCAGTCAAACCTCCCGGGTTGATTTGATCAAATCGAATGAAACGTTTGCTTATTCAGCCAGACAGAACCCGATGTCAAAGATCACGGAAACCGCATTGGTCGGACAGGAAATCCAGCCTGCGGAAATATACCCTGCGGTGGCGACTACCAGCTCGGTAACGGGTTCAATGTGGGCTATCCCGGTCAACTCTTCCGTTCCGGATAAGGCGATGGATTTTCTGAATTTGATGTACTCCGACAAAGATATCGTCAATCTCTATGATTGGGGGATTGAAGGCACGCACTATGTGAAGTCGGCCGGCAGCGACAATGTGATCGAGTATCCGCAGGGCGCGGATCCGGCGAACCTCGGATACAGCATGCCGATGGGCTGGATGTTCGGCAACCAGTTTTTGTCCTATGTCCAAAAGGGGAATGATCCTGAAACATGGACGAAAATGAAAGAGTTCAACAAGGGGGCCAAACGCTCGAAGGCCCTGGGGTTCCTGTTTGACGCTACACCGGTGAAAACGGAGTATGCGGCGGTCATGAACGTCATTACTCAATATAAAGTGCCGCTTGAAACCGGCAGCGTCGATCCTGCGAAAATTTTGCCTGAATTCATTTCCAAGCTGAAGTCGGCCGGGGTGGATAAGATTATTGCGGAAAAACAGAAGCAGCTGGATGAATGGGCGAAAGCGAACGGAGTGAAATAACCGACAAACCGAAAGATCTGATAAATGGGGCTGTCTTAAAGCGAAAGCTTTGAGGCAGCCCTTTTCTTGTTCCAGGGATCAAGTCGGGAAAGATCAAATAGGAGGTCGCTTAAACGGTAGTGGCCTCCCCCCTCAATCTTTACAATCAATAGTATATTCGGCGTTTAGCTATTAGAAGGGGGAAGTGCGGTGATCAAAACAACACGCCGTAAAGGATGGAGAGGTCTCAAGAAATACACTCCGCTGTACATTATGATGCTGCCGGGTCTGGCCTATCTGGTCATTAACAATTATTTACCTTTGTTCGGGTTGTCGATCGCTTTCAAGGACGTGAACTACCGCAAGGGGATATGGAACAGTGACTGGGTGGGATTCAAAAACTTTGAGTACCTGTTTAAAACGCAGGATGCCTGGATGATCACAAGAAATACCATCCTGTATAATGCAGTCTTTATTATTCTCGGCCTTATCGTCTCGATCGGCACGGCTGTTTTGCTGAATGAGATCAAGAACAAATTTCTGGCCCGGTTCTATCAGAGCGTGATCATTCTGCCTTATCTGATCTCCATCATCATTGTCAGCTATTTGGTGTATGCGATGTTCAGCGTGAACACAGGCCTGGTGAACCATACGATTCTGCCGGCGCTCGGTCTGGATCCGATCTCGTGGTATTCCGAACCGAAGTATTGGCCGTTCATCTTGACATTTGTGCATATTTGGAAGGCCGCTGGCTACTCCTGTATCGTCTATCTGGCTGCCATCATCGGGATTGACCCGGAATATTACGAGGCCGCGAAGCTGGACGGGGCGAGCAAGTGGATGCAGATTCGCAAAATTACCCTTCCGATGATCATGCCGGTCATCATGATTTTGACCCTGCTCTCGATCGGACGAATCTTCTACTCCGATTTCGGCCTGTTCTATCAAGTACCGATGAACTCCGGCGCATTGTATTCAACGACCAATGTCATTGATACCTACGTATTCCGCGGCCTCATGCAGCTCGGTGACATCGGCATGTCTTCAGCGGCGGGATTCTATCAGTCTTTAGTAGGTTTTGTATTGGTGCTCGTCTCCAACTCTATCGTCCGCAAAATCGATAAAGACAACGCTTTGTTCTAAGGAGGAGCTTATGAAAAATGAATCCAGGGGCTGGCAGTGGGCCGGCCATATCCTGTTGATCCTGTTTTCCCTGGCGTGTATTCTTCCGTTCATCCTGCTGTTCATATCTTCGATAACGGATGATCACACCATTGCGGTAGAAGGCTATTCCTTCTTCCCGTCAAAGTTTAGTTTGAGCGCTTATGAGTATTTGTGGAGGGAGTCCGGGCAGATCTTTCATGCTTACGGCATCACTGTTCTCGTGACGCTGATCGGTACCACGGCCAGCCTGCTGATGACTTCGCTGCTCGCTTACCCGCTATCCCGAAAGGATTTGCCTGGCGGGACCGCCATCGCGTTTATCGTCTTTTTTACGCTGCTGTTTAACGGCGGCTTGGTACCGACTTATCTCGTGTATACTCAATTATTCGATATTAAAAATACGCTGTTCGCTCTGCTCATTCCATGGCTTTTAATGAACGGCTTCAACGTGATGCTCATGCGAACCTTCTTCGTGACCACGATTCCTGCAGCCATCATCGAGTCGGCCAGCATGGATGGAGCCGGGGAATTCAAAATGTACTGCAGGATCATCCTGCCGTTATCGCTGCCCATTCTAGCGACCGTAGGCATGTTCCAGGGGCTCGCGTATTGGAATGACTGGAATAACGGCTTGATTTTTGTAACCGATCCGAAGCTGTTCAGCTTGCAGAACCTGCTGAACCGGATCATGAATGATATTCAGTATTTGACCCGCAACAGTCAATTAAACACGGGAGCGGCACTGGATCAGCTTCCTAGCGAAACGTTCCGGATGGCCGTCGCGGTGATCGGTGTCATTCCGATTCTGATCGCTTATCCGTTCTTCCAGAAGTATTTTGTCAAAGGGATGACCATCGGTGCGGTAAAAGGCTGATGGAAACCCATAAATCTGTGTACGATGCGAAAGATGGGAGTGGGATGCAATGATAGGTCTCTGGCATGCCTTAGTAGAACAACCGCGCATAAAGCTGCAGTTCAAAATTGAAAAGAAGGGGGGCTATACGCTCGATGCAGCAATGGAGCCGTTACCGGCCCCTCTGCGATTCACCAACGTGACCGTTCAGGGCAGCCGCATTCGGGGAACGGGCAAGGTGTTTTGGGATCCAAGCGATGAGCTTACAGCCGAACTTGATTTCCATGAAGATTCTTTCACGGGACGTATTCATATTCCCTTGATCGGAACGATCCCGCTTCATGGTGCCAGGGGCAGGGGACCTTATATGGCATTGAGTCTGATGGATGAAGTGGCGCCCTACCGGCAGCATCATGTCAAGGAGCGAAGCGACGAGGACATCCATGAAGCGATTGAACAGCTGCTGGCCCGTTTGTCACTGGAGGAGAAGGTCGGCCAAATGTGCCAATGCCAGGCATCGAACTTCTCGTTTGGCAGCGAGGTGGCAACGGATCCGCCCGAGAAGCTGATCGCTGAAGGCAGGGTCGGATCGGTGCTGGGAGCATTCGATATCACCCGGGTATTCGAGCTGCAAAAAATTGCCGTCGAGCAATCCCCGCACGGGATTCCGCTCCTTTTCAACGCGGATGTCATCCACGGCTCGCAAACGGTGTTTCCGATTCCGCTGGCCTGGTCCTGCAGCTGGGACATGGAAGCGATTAAAGAAGCCTGCGCCATTGCGGCCAAGGAAGCAAGCGCATCGGGCACGGTTTACAATCACGGCCCGATGATTGATGTGGCGCGCGATGCCCGCTGGGGGCGGGTCTCGGAAGGAGCGGGAGAGGATCCGTATCTGGGCTCCTTGATTGCCAAAGCGCAGGTTGAGGGGTATCAAGGAGAGTCCCTTTTTAACGAGGAAACGCTGATCGCCTGCCTTAAACACTTCATTGCCTATGGCGCAGCGGAAGGCGGACGGGACTACAATACGGTGGATATATCGGAATCGACCCTGCGCAATGTGTATTTGCCGCCATTTCAGGCCGCATTGAAGGCGGGGGCGGGATCGGTCATGAATGCCTTCAATATTTACCAAGGCGTTCCCGCTGCAGCAAGCACATTTCTGCTGAAAGAGCTGCTTCGGGAGGAATTGGGGTTCAAGGGAGTTTTGATCTCCGATTACGGTTCGGTCGATGAAATCCGGGTGCATGGTTATGCCAAAGATACCGAGGAGGCGGCACTTAAGGCGGTGCAGGCAACCATGGATATCGAAATGGTGACGCGCTCTTATGACGCATTGCCCGGGCTGGTTCGGAAAGGCAAGCTCGCCGAGCGGCAAATCGATGAGGCCGTCCGTCGTATTTTATATTTGAAATACAAAACCGGCCTGATGGATGACCCGTTTCGGTACATTCGGCCGGAGAAAGAAATGGAATGGCATTTCAGCGAGGCTCACTTGCAGGCCAGTCTGGAGCTGGCGCGCAAATCCATCGTCCTGCTGAAAAATGACGGTGTGCTTCCGCTTGCCAAGGATGCCCGTAAGGTTGCGCTGATCGGTCCGTTTGCTGACAGCAAGGATCTGCTCGGCCCATGGCAGTTTTCCCGTTATGGGCACGAGACGGTTACCCTGTATGAAGGACTGATGGGGAAAGGCATCGGGGAGGACCGTATACGGTTTGCTCCGGGAAGCAAAGTGAACGAGCCGATCGAGGGAGGAATTGAAGCCGCAGTTAAGCAGGCACGCGAAGCCGAAGTAGTGATACTTGCGCTGGGCGAGAGCAGCGAGATGTCCGGCGAGGCCGCTTCCCGGATGGATATCGTCGTGCCTGAGCCGCAGCAGCGGCTGGCAGAGGCGGTCGCCGCCGTCGGCAAACCGACCGTTCTGGTCTTGACGAATGGCCGTCCGCTCGCACTCAGCTGGTTCGAGCAGCATATGGATGCCATCGTCGAAACCTGGTTCCTGGGCTCACAGGCCGGGCATGCCATCGCCGATGTGCTGACGGGAGATTACAATCCATCCGGCAAGCTGACGATGAGCTTTCCCGCCCGGATTGGGCAGGTTCCGGTCTACTATAACCATTTCAATACGGGACGCCCGCTCACGGAAATGAACAAAAATCAAAAATATATCTCCAAATATTTGGACGGACCCAATGAGCCGCTGTATCCCTTCGGATTTGGGTTGACTTATACGAGCTTTGTTTACTCGGATGCGAAGTTGGATCGCAGTTTAATGTCTGCAGGTGAAACGGTAGCCGCATCCGTGAAAGTAACGAATACGGGAGCCATAGCCGGAGAAGAAATTGTCCAATTGTACATCCAGGACTGCCATGGCAGCATCGTGCGTCCGGTTAAGGAATTGAAAGGATTCCGCAAAGTGGATCTGGCTCCGGGCGAGAGCCGGAGGGTTACGTTTGAAATTACGGCAGAGGAATTAACGTTCTGGACACCGGATACCGGATATACGGCAGAACCCGGTCAATTCAAGGTCTATATAGGTTCAAGCAGCCGGGATGCACAGCAAGTCGCTTCATTGGAATTGGTAGGGGAATCGGAGAATGAAAGAGGGAGTTGGCCGGAATGAAGCAAGGACAGACCGTGCGATTGTATCCGCAGCCCCGGCTGCTGCAATGGTTAGAAGGGGAAAAAGAATGGTCTGCTCACTTAAACATGCGAGCTCAGGGCGAAGCCGGGACGGCCGTCAAACGGCTGAAGCTCGCTTCCGAGCTGGAGCAGGCGATCGCAAGCCGCGGTGGCGCATTGGATGAGAAGGGTCAGCCGGCGACCTCGATCCGAGTATATCAGCGGGACGAACTTCATCCGCAAGGCTATGTTATACAGTGGGATGAAGATGGCCTTCTGCTCGAGTACCGGAGCGATGCCGGGTTGTATTATGCACTCGTTACGCTTAAGCAGCTAATCTCGCGAGAAGGCTTAAACTGGGATTGTTTTCGAATCGAGGACGAACCCGATTTTCCGGTTCGCGGCGTGATGCTGGATATTGGGCGGCACAAAATTCCAAAGCTCTCCGAGTTGTACGGGTTGGTTGACCGGATGGCGGAATTAAAACTCAACCACCTGCAGCTGTATATGGAGGGGTACTGCTTTGAAATGGAAACGTTCAAGGATGTTTTCCCTGGAAGCACGCCGATAACAGCTGCGGAACTCCACGAATTGGACGCCTATGCCGCCGCCAGGTATATCGATCTGGTGCCGAACCAGAACTGCCTCGGGCACATGGGCGAGTGGCTGAACAAGCCGGATTTCCGCGAGCTGGCGGAGCACCCGGACGGCCTGCCGCTGCCGAACCGAATTACGTTTCCGCCGACCACGCTGAACCCGGTTGATCCGCGCTCTTTGGATTTGGTCAAGCAATTGTTCGATGCCCTGCTTCCACAATTCTCCTCGTCCTATGCGAACGTGAATATGGATGAGCCTTATGGCCTCGGCAGGGGGAAGAGTAAAGCACGCTGTGATGAAATCGGGGCAGGCGCGCTATATATGGAGTATGCGGATCAAGTATTTGACATTATCCGCGGCCACGGAAAAAAGGCGATGATGTGGGGAGATGTGCTTGCTTCACATCCTGAATTGATGCAAAGGTTTCCGGAAGACGTGACGGTGCTCGACTGGAATTATGAAAGTAGCATCTCGTTTGAAGCTCATTGCAAAATGCTGTCCGAGAATCGGATCCCGTTCTACGTCTGCCCGGGAACAAGTGCATGGTCGGCGATATCCGGGAGAACCGACAACATGCTGGACAACATTTCCGATGCCGCCATTCATGGGCTCCGTTACGGGGCCGGAGGCCTGATCGTGACGGATTGGGGGGACAATGGCCATTGGCAGGTCCCGGCTGTCAGTTATCCGGCATATGTCTACGCAGCCGGTACCGGCTGGCAGACGCATCACCACCTGCAGCGGACGGATTTGGTCGAAAGATATATTTCGGAAGGGATATACAGGGACGAAAGCGGCGAAGTCGGAAATTTTCTGCTGGAGCTGGGGCGTTATGATCACCACGAAAACAGCTCGATCGACAATTCCACCTATACGGCGCATTTGCTGATCCGCGGACTGATGACCCCGGAACGTTTCAAGGCAGGTATGGATCTGCTGATGAAAACCTTCGGCGAGCTGGGCGGCCCGGGCGGCGAATTTACGCTGGACTACCGTTACGATGAGATGCTGGAATGGCTGCGTCAGCGGAAAGTACAGTTTGGCAAGCTCAAGCTCCAAGCACCCGAATCGGATCTCGTCATGGATGAACTGGCGAACACGCTGCGCCTCATTGAACAAGGCGTCGGACTTCACCGCTACACGCACCGTATCGATCTTCCGGATCAAACGGCTGAGATCAGGTGCCTTACCGAACTTGGAGCGCAGCTGGAGACCATCGTTCGGGAATTCGACCGGCTGTGGCGTATTCGAAACCGGGAAGGCGGTCTGGCATCCAGTCACCGCGCCCTATATCATTTGCTGGATCAGTATCAAGAGCGGCTGAATGCGCTGAATGCGCAAGGCTGAACGGATATTCTAAGAGCCCAGTAAAGAATGCGGGCTGGATTTGCTGAATTCTGATTCGTATTGTGCATAAGCTCGACCAATAAGGGAGGAACCGGAAATGAGTGAACAGCGAAACTTGAAAGCGCTAATCGCTGAAATGACTTTGGAAGAGAAGGCGAGCCTTTGCTCCGGACGCGATACCTGGCATCTGCAGGGGATCGAACGACTGGGGATTCCGTCGGTCATGGTTACAGACGGACCGCATGGTCTGCGTAAGCAAAAGGCCACGGCCGATCACTTGGGGTTATTTAACAGCGTTCCTGCTACCTGTTTTCCATCCGCCGCAGGCGTTGCGAGTTCGTGGAACCGGAAGCTGATTGAAGCGATGGGGGAAGCCCTTGGGAAGGAATGTCAGGCAGAGAATGTGGCCATTCTGCTTGGGCCGGGGGCCAATATTAAGCGCTCACCACTATGCGGACGGAATTTCGAATATTTCTCCGAGGACCCCTATTTGTCTTCGGAGATGGCGGCCGGCCATATTCGGGGTGTGCAAAGCCAAGGTGTGGGCACTTCGCTCAAGCACTTTGCGGCGAACAATCAGGAGCATCGCCGAATGACTTCCGACTCTGTCGTTGATGAACGGACGCTGCGCGAAATTTACCTGGCCAGCTTTGAGGGTGCGGTGAAGCAGGCGCAGCCTTGGACAGTCATGTGCGCCTACAATCAAGTGAATGGCGAATTTGCCTCGGAGAACGAACGATTGCTCACGGATATTTTGAAGGAAGAGTGGGGACATGAAGGATTTGTCGTATCGGATTGGGGCGCGGTCAATGATCGGGTCAAGGGGCTTGCAGCCGGGCTTGAGCTTGAAATGCCGTCCAGCAGTGGAGAGGGGACTGCGCGAATCGTTGAGGCTGTAAGGAACGGAGAGCTCGACGAAGCGAAGCTGGATGCCGCGGTAGAACGTTTGCTTCGTGTCATCTTTCAGGCGGCAGATCAGCATCGCCCGGACGCTGCCTTCGACCCGGTACAACATCACCGGCTGGCTCGTGAGGTGGCACAGGAAAGCATGGTTCTGCTGAAAAATGAAGACGGAATTCTGCCGCTGAAGCGCAGCGGAACGATCGCTGTTATCGGCGCTTTGGCGAAACAACCGCGCTATCAGGGAAGCGGCAGTTCGCAAATTAACCCTACCCTTCTGGATGATATCACGGAAGAAATAGCTAAATCGGCCAGAGATGCTGAAGTGATGTATACACCAGGGTACGATTTGAAGGAGGAGGAGACTTCTCCTCAATTGCTGGAACAAGCGAAGCAGTTGGCGGCCTCGGCTTCCGTCGCGGTACTATTCGCCGGTTTGCCGAACAGTTATGAGTCGGAAGGCTTTGACCGCAAGCATTTGCGGATACCGCAAAATCAGGCAGCTCTAATTGAGGCTGTGGCCGAGGTGCAGCCCCATCTGGTCGTGGTGCTGTGCAACGGCGCGCCGGTAGAAATGCCGTGGATCGGTAAAACGAAGGCGGTATTGGAAGCCTATCTTGGCGGCCAAGCGCTCGGCGGGGCCGTTGCCGATCTCCTCTTCGGCGAAGTGAGTCCATCCGGCAAGCTGGCGGAGACGTTCCCTCTCCAGCTTAGCGATAACCCTTCGTATCTGTTTTTTCCGGGGGAAGGAGACAAGGTCGAGTACCGTGAAGGCCTTTTTGTCGGCTATCGTTACTACGATAAAAAGAACCTCACTCCGTTATTCCCGTTTGGGTATGGCCTGAGCTACACTACTTTTGAATATTCCAATTTAATTGTGGATAAGAAACAACTGAAGGATATAGAGAAGCTTCGGGTATCGGTGGATGTGACCAATACCGGTTCTTATACGGCCAAAGAAATCATTCAGCTGTATGTCCGCGACAAAGAGAGCACGGTCATCCGGCCGGATAAAGAGCTGAAGGGCTTTGATAAAGTCGAGCTGATCCCCGGAGAAACGAAAACCGTAGTATTTGAACTGGATTACCGGAGCTTTGCCTACTATGATGTGGAAAGTAAGGATTGGACGGTAGAGACGGGGGAGTTCGACATTTTGATTGGAAAATCCTCTAGAGATATCGTGCTGACAGAATCGGTAAGCGTATACTCGACAACCGAGCGGAAGCTCCGCTATCACCGCAACTCCACCATCTCCGACCTGTTGGCATCGGAAAAAGGAGCCGCATTTGTACAGAATTATATCCGCATGCTTCCGTTCGCCGCTGCTGTTGAGGAGTCCCACTCCGAGATGTTAAAGGCTTTTATGGAGTTTATGCCCCTGCGCGGACTGGTTTCCTTCAGCGGCGGCAAATTTACAGAAACGCATTTGAAGGAATTGCTGGATGAGCTTAACATAGAAAACGGGTGATAGAAAGATTTAAAATCGAAAGCGTGACGGCAGCCGGTCTCTGGGATCGGCTGTTTTTTTTGCCGCGCTTGTATACATATGCACCTACCCAAACGTTGTACAGCATGAAGGGAGGTTGAAAGTGGAGAACGAGCAGATGCTGCGGCTGATGCAGGATAAAATGAAACAGATTCAGCGGTACCTGATTCGCCTGGGGGCAAGCAGGGCTGACGCTGAGGATATCGTTCAGGACACGGTGTATAAAGGGCTCCTGTATATTGAATCTATTGGGCCTGATAAGTTTTCGGCGTGGCTGTATCGGGTCGCACTCAATCGATATTACGATATGCTCCGAAAACGAAAACGAATCGAGATTTCGATGGAAGATGCGACGGTGGAAGGCAGTGAAATTCCAGAGGAAATCCTGCTGCGAAAGGAACGGAGAGAAGAGATCGAAAAAGTGATGGAAGAGCTGACTCCGATCTATAAACAGCTGCTTATTTTAAAATACGAACTGGGTTTTAGCTATAAAGAAATCTCTGAACTCATAGCCATTCGTGAGGAGAAGGTGAAGACGTACTTATATCGGGCACGCAAACTATTTCAGAAAAAATATGGAGGACTATATGATGAACGATAACGAATCCAGCTTTGATGATGGGGCGAAGCTGTCGGCAT
Source organism: Claviceps quebecensis (assembly GCA_004016085.1). NCBI lineage: Eukaryota > Fungi > Ascomycota > Sordariomycetes > Hypocreales > Clavicipitaceae > Claviceps > Claviceps quebecensis. Next base: position 99,118 of record QEQW01000007.1, read on the forward strand.
TAGTCAGGAAAGCCCGGTGCAGAACGATGCTGAGGAACGCAATCATATCGTTGGCAGTTACGATATTTATTCTTGCGGGAGGGTGGTTTACGAATTTACAGCTTCAGTACAGAAGCGAAGAACATGCAATGCGTGACATTGAGATGCTGAAAGAAATTAACGGTCCCAATCAGTATATATTAAATCCCCAGATGAATTACGGCTTTCTTCATGGTACGCTCGAGTACCGGACATATAAGCTTGTGGATGGAGTTCCGGTCATCTGGGGTGAGGAAACCTACGAGTTCAGCTCCTGGGGAAGTTTTTCTTTGCCTTCCGGCAACTATTCTGACCTGTCGCTTCCGGACCCGGATATGAAAGCAAAAGGATTCCATTATTCCCGCCCCTATAATCGCTATAATGGCGAGAGAGAAATGCTGTTCTATCTGCCGAGCGTAAAATACGCGAACTACCTGAACGAGCTTCAGCAGCTAAATGACATGGATGGACAGAAGCGGGTCGAATTGGGGATTTCCTTTGATAAGAATTATACGGTGGAGCAGATCAAAGCAATGCTTCCACCAGGCGTACATCCCGCGTGGTATTGGGTAGATACTTACTCGGATATGAAACCATATACGGCCGCTAAGATGCCAGATGGAGCCGTCGTTCATCCGTTTCCCGACTGGGCGAGCACGGTATACGGGTTCGGAGTTCATCCGGATGGTGATGGAAATGGGATCTCAGAAAAGAACTTTCTTGACGCACTGGAATACGGACTGCATCACAATCGGAAATATAAGCAGGAATTTAAGCGGATTTACGATTATTTACGCAAGGATAAGGAACAACCGGAAACAAGCGACGTGCGTCTCTTTGGCGTTGTCGTGACGGGAACGGCTGAAAGCCTGAAAGCATTGCAGGGTCAACCCTATGTAAAAGCAGCTGTCATGGGTGCAACCGTTGACAGATAAATGAAGTGTCCCGGCTTAATCAGGAAAGAAGGTATCCGGTCAGTGCGAACGGCTGCCTTCTTTTTAACTCATGGGATCAAAAATAGCACTTTGTGATCGTTTCTATTTTTCGCCGGATATAAGCTACAGCCTCAATAGGCTCCACGATCTTTGCTTCTCCCCCTAAGGGCCAAATCAAATCCGCAAAAAATTCGATTTTCTGAACGGGGATCCGCATGCGTAAAGTACCTCTTCCATCTTCATGGTGGAGTTCTATGTGAGCACTGAACCAGACGTTGGTTTCAAGCGAACGTACGCCTTCTTCTGTTAATTCGACGATCCAATCGCACTGCTGCTCAAAGCGGTTCAAATCCGGTGTGATCCAATCAAATACCGATCGGCCACCCAGATCCTTCCGGTCAGGAAAGCCGTCATTCAGACTCGCAAAGCTGATTCGGTCTGCGCGGAAAAGCCGGTAGGTCTGGCGGAGGAAGCAATAGGCCGGACAATACCAGTATCCTTCGCTCGCATAAAGGCCGACGGGCTGAATATCTCTCTGCGTGATGCCAACGCCGGATTTATACGCAATGGTCACGACGCTGTCGTTCATGATCGCTTGCAGCAGGGTCTGGAGGCAGTCGGCGGACATCGTCCGATGAGGATTCCAGATGACCACCCGATTTCGCAGCCGGTCGATCTGCTCTTTCGTATCGGCAGGCAAGTAGTGATAAAACTTGTGAATCGCCGAAGCCGCACTCTCGTCAAAGGGAACGGAACCAAAGTACTGCAGGGATTGGCAGGCAAAAAATACGGCGACCGCTTCGTTCTCTGAAAAGGCAATCGGAGGAAGCATCCTTTCTTGAAGCAGCCGGTAACCGCCGCCGCGCCCCTGCACGGAATAGATCGGAAACCCTACCTCGCTCAGTTCCTGCAAATCCCGGGTAATCGTCCGCGGAGACAAGCCGAACTCGTCGGCAAGTTCCCTGACCGTAAACGACCTTTTGGCGTTAATCACCATCATTAATTGAATCAGGCGCTGTGATTTGATCAATACACGCTCACCCTCGCCACATAGTTTTCCTCCATATTATCACATAAAATAAGCCAAGTTCTGACTTATTTAGGTGTTATATTCATGCTCGTAATGATCCTCTGCCCCGAAGAAAGGATGAGAGACATGAATCCGGAAGTATCCCGCATCAAGGATTTGCTGTTTGAAGAGATGGAGCTTGCGCTCACGACAACTGCCTCGCTGCTTGCCATGATTGAGGAGGAGCACTGGGAGTATCGTCCTCGCGAGAACATGCGGAGCTTAATCGAGCTTGCCCGCCATCTTGTTCAGGTCCCCGAGCAAGAACTGGCCATTTTGCAGGAACAACCCATGGAGCAGGTTAGAAGTCTGGTCATGTCCGTTATGCATGTAAAGGACGCTGCCGCCCTGTCAGAGGTCATGCATCGCGGAGTCTCAGCGTTAAAAGACTACATGAACAACTTGGATGAGGCAGACCTGCTGTACAAATCGACCGCCCCTTTTTTTGCCAAGCACCAGCCGGCTGTTCAGATCAAATGGTTGATCGAGATTACGACGCATATCTATCACCACCGCGGCCAAATGTTTACCTATATGAAGCAGCTTGGCATCCCGGTTTCGATGTACGATCTGTACGGACCGGCGTCAAAATCATGGACGTTATGAACCATAGGCGGGAAATAGTTGTGCAGATGGAACAGTGTAGAAGAAATAAAAAAACCGGCACAAAGAGTGCCGGTTCCATGCAACGCCGGGTTGCTAAAAAAGCCATAGATACATAATAGTCTATAAAAAAATTGAAAATAAGTCTATTCCTTTTTTGGGATAGATTGTATGTTATATAAGCGACCGCGGCGCAAATACGTTAAGGGAGATCCTTCATGGAGCCATATTATTGGGATGGTCAAATCGAGTATTTAAAAAGGTCTACTGCCTTGTATTATAACGATGATTATATTGATTTTCTAATTCATCGCGTATGGAACTTTGTTGATCCCGTTCGAATCGTAGATTTTGGATGTGGTTATGGGCATTTGGGGCTCCGATTGCTGCCTCTGCTGCCAGCTGGTTCGGAATATGTCGGTGTCGATGCCGGTGTTAAGCTGATAGAGCACGCAAGAGAGCTTTTTCAAAATCTACCATACCGTTCGGAGTTCATTGCCGCGGATTTTAACTCGGTATGCTTTGAGGAGGAATTTGATCTTGCCGTATGCCACGCGGTGCTGCTGCATATGAACGACCCGCTTAGCACACTGAAAAGAATGAAGGCCTCTGTCAAACCTGACGGAAAAGTTGCTGCATTCGAACCTCATTGGATCGGAAATAGTGCAGGTTTCCACTTGGATGGCATGGATCAGTCCACGGTGATTCCATTGGGGCAGTTGCAGGAGTTGTTTGAGCGAGATTTGAAACGCACCGGTAAGGACGGAAACATCGGAATCAAGCTGCCTTTGTATTTCAATCGGTTAGGGTTACGCAATGTCCAATGCCGAATGAGCGATAAAGTAAACATTTATGATCCCACAGCGAAGATAGGTGCCGATATTTATGAAGCTATGCAGTTCAGTAGCCCGGGGGAGCGTTCAGCATTTATTGATAGCCTGTTAGAGAGAGGAATGTCAATGGAAGAGGCCATCCGACAATATGAATGTGAAAATGCAATTTCGGAGTTATTTACCTCATCAACAGCGGCCACCTATGCAGCGGGTATGAAAATCACCTTCGGAACGGTGTGAAGTGTGCCCCACCCAAAACGATGAAGCAAATCAAAGCAGCGGATCCCAACGATCGGCTGCTTTTTTTCGCTAACGGTTCCGGACAACCTCATTTTATATGCACTGTATGGTACAATTTGGAAGTATGAGAACATCTTTGGGGAGGTAACATGCGCTTAAAAGCATGCATATTGATCATCTTATTCGTCTTAACGGGATGTTTTGCAGAGAGTAAGGAAACGACGTCACCTGAGAAGGAATCTAGCCCTGCCAAAATAGAGCTGGTGCCCGTTGATTTGTTCAAGGGGGAGGCAGCCAAGTTTCAGCCATTCCTAGGCCCGATGTCGGGTGCATTTAAACTGAAATATGAGGGGAGCAAGCCAAACGCTAATTTGGATATAGACATCTGGAAGGACGGGCGGAGAGTAGAATCCGCAGGCTCGATCGGGGATCTGTTTTACAGCCCGGATGGGCAAAGCAATAACGAAGTAGAAGTGATCATATCCATTGACACGGTAACCATGGGGGAGAAGGACGAGTCTGCAATCATAAAGGTCAGCACGATTGGCCGCTCAGGATCTAGCCTACTCACATTTCATATCCCTTGGGACAAAAAGCTGACGGCCCGAGGATTGATCCAGGATGCGGAGCCGCGTTCGTTTACGGCCGATCAGGCCGTGCATGTGTTTGGCATGCAAGCCACTAGCTCCAATACCATGCGTACATCGGATCTTTCAACGGAATCGTTAAGCCAAACGAAGTGGGCACTCGTATTCACCTTACAGTTTGAGGAGTAGCAGGCACTGAAACAGAAGGTTTGGGGAATTGCTCGATCACTCAGAAGGTATGGGAGGAGGTTTAATGATCGATACGTTAGACTGGCTTACGGACTATTATTTCCCTGATGATTCATTAAAAATTGAACCGGTTCCTTTTGGTCTGACGAACTCGACCTGTTTCGTATCAGTCAAAGGACAGAAATTTGTGGCTCGGCGTTATGATCGCTATACCAAGACATTACAAAGTTTATCCCTTGAAATGAACGTCACTTCTTTTTTGAAACAGGTGCCTCGTTCATTTGACATCCCTGCGTTTCTTCCTGCGCGAAGCGGTGATCCGTATGTCATTTTGCCGGATGGGGCCCTGAGTGCATTGGTGGCTTATATTCGGGGATCAGCCCCACAACTTTCGACCTTGCAGGAAGCCAAGCGCTTCGGGCGCATTGCTGGAGAAATGGCCGCGCTACTAAGAGAATATAACAACCCTGAGAACTTTAATTATGAAGGCATTCCCTTTACGGACATATACCGGCTGCATCCGCTGGCTGACGAAGAAGCAGTGGCCTCTTTTTGGGAGCGTCCTCCCTTTCCTGTAAAGTCTGAGCAAAGACAAATTTATGCCATGGCCCTCGCCTCTGTTAAAAACCACTGGGAGACATTGATGTCCTTGCCTCGACAACTGGTACATCACGATTTACTCGTCTTTAATTTATTGGCAATGGATGAAGTAATAACGGGGGTTCTTGACTTTGACTTTATATCTGTCGATATCGCCTTTCTCGAGTTCGCGATCAGCTTGAACCATGTTCTGCAGATGTCCGGAGGATCGCTTGATATGGCCGCTGCGTTCATCGAAGGATTTGCGGTGTTTCGTACCTATTCTTTGGAAGAGATCCGGCAATTCAGAACACTGACGCATTTGTATCATGTGGCCATTCTTCATATTTATATCGGTCAATATCGGTCGGGCAAGGATGTTTCTATGCCATTCGCTTATATTGCCGATCAGCTCATCGAACGAGACCTATGGTTGGAAAGCTATACCGGCGATCTTGAAAGGCTACTCCACCCTTAGAATGCAAAAAATACACTCATTGCGAATCATATTTTTGCTTCGAAATGACTCAGGCTGCCGTTCATTAACGGCAGCCTGTTCAGCGTTATAAAGATATGCATGATTCCATGATGAGGACGTTGTCGGATGCGTCGGTGCTACCGAAGTCGCAGCCCGCCGTCCACCTCAAGCACGGTTCCGGTCACAAACGTGTTATCGATTAGGTAACGGACCGCTTTGGCGATATCCTCCGGCTGGCCTATTCTGTTAACCGGGGATTTCTCCTTGTAAAAATCATGCGCAGCGTTTTTTTGATCTTCCGGCAGCCAATTCCACCAAGGCGTATCTACGACGCCAGGAGATATGGCATTAACGCGCACAGGAGCCAGCTCTTGTGCCAATATGGGAACCATAGACTCCAAGGCGGCGTTAATCGCGGTGAGTCCGGCATTGCCGGGCGCGTAGGAACGGGCCGATATCGATGTAAGGAAGGTGATCGAGCCGCTGCCGCTCAACGTATTCAGGCTGAGCTGGGCAGACATCACTTGCGGCCAAAACTTGGCATCGAACCCTTTGCGCAATTCATCGAGCGAGAGCTCACGGAAGTTTCCGCCACCTTTAGCCCCCGAAACGGCAATGACCAGGTGATCAAAGCTTCCTTGACGTTCATAGAAAGATTTTAGATCTTCATAAGAAGCTGCATTGAGCTGCTCTCCTTTCGCACCCGGACCCAGATGCTGAAGAGCGGTCTCCAACTTGGCCTGATCCCGTCCCGTGACGACGACGTCAGCACCCAATTCGACCAACAACCGGGCTGATGCCAGCCCCATTCCGGATGTTCCGCCCATAATAAGGGCACGTTGACCTTTTAAAGATTGTTCCATTGGATCGACTCCTCACTGTGCTTGATTGAAGTTCTAGTTTGAATTATAATACATTACGTAACGTTCTGTAAATAAATTGTTTTAAGGAGATATCATGGATACTGAGCAAGACAAAACAACAGCCGTAGGTCGGCCAAGAAGCCAAAAAGCGTATGAAGCCGTGATGAAGGCGACTCTTGACCTACTCAAATCGGGCGGGTACCCGAGCTTAACGATGGAAAAAATCGCAAAAGAGGCCGGTGTAGGAAAACCTACGTTATACCGCTGGTGGCCAGGTGTTCCTTTTATCGTAATGGAGGCGTTGAAACTGCACGTGGACACGGAGATCGGCCTGCCGGATTCAGGCCATCTCAAGAGCGATGTGCGTGAATATTTAAGCCGGACGTTCCGTTCCTTGATAGAAGGAATGGATGAAATCGTATGCAGTTTAATGGCGGAAGCCCAATTTAACCCTGATTTTGCCGCATCGTTTCGTGACAACTTTATCTTTTCGCGTAGAGCAGCCTTGATTCGGTTGTTGGAGCGGGGGAAGCAGCGTGGCGAATTGCCAAAGGATGCAGACCTGGAGCTTATCGCGGACTTGTGTTATGGACCGATGTGGTACCGGCTTCTGAACCGGCATTCGACCTTGGAGGATCCTTTTGTGGATAACCTCGTATCGTACTTATTCGATTCCCCGCGTCCGAAGAACTAAAAATAAATTTGCCGGCTGATTTTAAAAATCGGTCGGCATTTTTATTGCATGGCATTAATCACTTGCTGCATCCCGTATCTTGGTAAAAGGTCAGCCAGTATGGAACTCGATCAGGATCAATGGGTAGACAGATACAACAAAATCATTTATGTTATTACTTATTAAAAGTATTTTAATAAGTCCAGAAGGGGAGGGTGGCGGCAATGAATCCCGTGACGCACAATACGATGCGAGTCAAAAAGATGAACCAGGAGCTCGTGCGGCAAGCGCTCAAATCGATGAAGCAGGGTACCAAGTCGATGGTGGCGCAAATGACCGGATTAAGCGTGGCGACCTGCGGCAGCATTCTGAACGAAATGCTGGAGACCGGTGAACTGCTCGAGCTGGATCGAGAGGAATCGAGCGGCGGCCGTCCGGCCAGACTGTATCAGTATAATGTGAACTATGCTTATATCGCCTGCGTGATCATCCGGGCCGGCGTGAAGGTGCATTCCCTCACGTACAGGGTCGCTAACCTGGCCGGTGAAGCGGTAGAGGAAGGGCAGCAGGAAGCGGGCCGGATCGATGTTGCAGCGATTGAGAAACTGATCGACGGGCTCATCTCCCAATACCCGCAAATCCGGGCGGTTGGGATCGGCGTTCCGGGCGCTGTTTATCAGGGCGTCATCAATGTCAGCGATATACCAGAACTGATTCATGCTCCGCTGGAGGCGATCATTCGCGATAAGCACGGGATCGAAGTCATTCTGGAGAACGACATGAACTCGACTGTGTACGGCTTTTACCGAAAGCAGGAGTACGACAGCGAGAAGTCGATTGCAGTCGCAACGTTTCTCGAAGGAAGCTTGCCGGGCGCCGGGCTAATCGTCGATGGGCAAATTCATCGGGGGAATACCCGCTTTGCCGGGGAGATCGCCTTCTTACCGTATGGCATTTCGCAGGCGGAGCAGCTGCGGCAGCTGCACGACCGGGAGACCTTCCATTCCCTGGCTGCGCATGCGGTATCCAGCCTGATTGCGGTCATGAATCCGGAGACGATCGCCCTGACGGGAAGTCTGGTGCAGTCAGATGATATCCGTCTGATCCGCCAGGAATGCCTGAAGTATATCCCGGAGATGCATATGCCGCAGCTGGCGCTGCTGGAGCATCCGGATGAGGACTACATGTACGGGCTGACAACCATGACGTTGGAAAGCCTGGCTTATTCCCTGCAGTTGGTAGAGAAGCGGAGGTGAGGGTCAGCCCAATGACATCTGTGAAAAGTAAACCGCATGCGGGAACGGTCCGGAATATTCTGTTTCTGATGTTTGCCCTGCCGGGTCTATCCTTTGCGTCATGGGTATCCCGCACGCCTGACGTTCGGGACACGCTTCAAGTCTCCACCGCCGGGATGGGGATGATTATATTTGCGATTGCCGCCGGCTCTTTGTTCGGTCTGCTTACGTCAGGTTCGATCGTAGCCCGGAAAGGCGCACGATTTGTCATCCTGATCAGCTCTTTGCTGATTGTGATTGGCTTCGTCGTTGCGGGAATCGGTACGTCGCTGGCTTCGGTACCCGTGGTTATTATCGGCCTAATCATTTTCGGCGGCGGCTATGGTACGGCGGAGGTTGCGCTCAATGTGGAGGGTTCAGCCGCGGAAAAGGCCTTGAACCGGACGCTCTTACCGGCGTTTCACGGCTTTTTCAGTGTGGGGACGCTTGTGGGTGCAGCACTCGGCGCCGCCGCGGTCGCCATCCATCTTCAGGTGATGGTCCATTTCACGATCCTTGCCTTAATTATGGCGGCAGCTGTACTCTATGGCTGGCGTTACCTGCCTGAGGATTCGGGGAAGGAACCGGCGGGTGCTGGAGCACCTAAAGGATCGGCGATTCAGCAGCAGTTAAGGATGTGGACGGAGAGGCGTACATTGCTGATTGGAATCATCGTTTTGGGCATGGCGTTTGCCGAGGGTTCCGCCAATGACTGGCTGCCGCTGACCATGGTGGACGGCTACGGGGTAAGCTCGCTGACAGGTTCATTTATTTACGGATTGTTCGTTGCGGCCATGACGCTCGGACGGTTTACGGGCGGATGGGTTCTGGACCGTTATGGCCGGGTGCCGGTGTTATCCGGATGCGCCGTGGCAGCCATTTTCGGATTATCGCTGGTGATCTGGGGTCCGAATGACGTTGTGGCCTCCATAGGCGTTGTCCTGTGGGGACTTGGAGCTTCCCTTGGTTTTCCGGTCGGACTGTCGGCGGCGGGGGATGATCCTCAAGGCGCTGCCGCAAGAGTCGGAGCCGTGGCGACTACAGGCTACATCGCTTTTCTGGTGGGCCCGCCTGCGCTGGGCTTCCTTGGAGAGCATTTCGGGTTATTGCACGCACTGATCGCGGTGCTGATCGGCATTGGGATCGCAGGTTCTCTGTCTAGAGCAGCCAAGCCCGTTCATCTTCACCAAACATTACATCAAGATGAAAGGGGACTTCACTCCTAAGATGAAAACAGAAAAACAAAAGATGCTGGACGGCGAATTGTACGTCGCTGCCGACCCTGAATTGACGCGGGAGCGGGCATATGCCCGGCAAATGACCCGCATGTACAACCAGACGACCGAAACGGATGAAGCATTGCGGCTGAAAATCCTGAAGGAGCTGTTGGGTTCAACCGGGAACTTCCTGGCGATGGAGCCCAACATCCGCTTTGACTATGGCTACAATATTCACGTCGGTGAACATTTCTACGCCAACTTTGACTGTACCATCCTGGATGTGTGCGAAGTGAGGATCGGGGACAACTGCTTGTTTGGGCCCGGGGTACACGTCTATACCGCGACTCATCCGGTGGATCCGTACGAAAGGATCAAGGGGCCGGAATACGGCAAACCGGTAACGATCGGCAACAATGTATGGGTCGGCGGACGAGCCGTCATCAACCCGGGCGTAACGGTCGGCAATAACGTCGTCATCGCTTCCGGAGCGGTCGTGACCAAGGATGTTCCGGACAATACGATCGTGGGAGGCAATCCGGCGCGAGTCATTAAAACGATAGAGGTTTAAGTTGTTATAGAAAAGGAATCGCCCGTGCGGAAAACGGCCGCCGGGCGATTTTTTCATACCGGAAAAAGGGTCATTTCAGAGGGACGCCCACGTGCACACATCCCGTCGATTTAAGCTTAGTTGCTTATAGGAGAAAATTGATCTTCGAGTTTCACGTTGGAGAATTTGGCAAAGTTTAATTGCTCGATCGCATTGGCCACATCGTTGCTGTCCACGGCAAAACCGACATAGACCGAATCCTGCATCGCGATGGTTCTCTGACCGATCGGCTTCCATTCCTTGCCGTCCGTCGATCCGTAGGCATAGAAGGTGTCGCCATTCCGGCCGAGCTTGAGCCAGTAGCCCTGCTCGACGCCGCCGATTTTGAACGGAATGTCGGGAACCAGCTGAATACCGGCTTCCTGCGCGCTGGATGCGCTGTCCAATGTTTCGGTCAACGGATCAAAGCCTGAGCCCTGCTGATCTCTTCCCGTTAGATAAGCCGACCAGCTTGTTTCTTTGGACAGCTTCACCCAGGATAATCCAAGGGCTGCAGCGGCACTGTTATCCTGCAAATCATCGCGGATCATCAGTCCGGTAAAGGCGTGATTGTCAACGGCTCCGATGGCTTCCAGCTTCGCGGTGAACTCCATGTCTCCGGTCATTTCCTTATATACAAAATGAAAATCGTCCTTCGCAGCATCGTATTCCGGCGATTGCTCGGTGCTTCCTTCGCTCGTTCCCAGCTTGCCGTTGCCTTTAACGGTGATCACGCCGTCCGTCAGACTTCCTGTTCCTTTAATGTCCGGGCGGCCGATATCAGCCGATACCCAGCCTGCATCAGCCAGCGAGCGCGAGGCCGTGTTGACATGGATGGTGGCTGCGGTCGTTTGGGTCGCATTTCCGTCCGTGTCCGTCACTCTGGCCGAAATATGGTAGGAAGCATCCTGAAGGCCCTTGATGGTATACACATAGGCGCCGCCTTTTTTCACCGCTTCTCCAAGGTACTGCGATCCGTTGTATACGGCCACATTCTTGATTTTATTTCCGAATTTGGAGGAGGCTTTGACGTTGACCTCAATGTCCTCTCCCAGTGCAAACTGCGCATTGTTCAGCGGCGCCGCAAGTGTGGCATCCGGATTTTCGGCCGCATGGTCCATGTCGGCCAGGCTGTTGAGGTACAGCTCAAGCCAGGTGTAGCCCGTGTCGGTTACCGTCTTAAAGGCATCTTGAATGCCCCAGATGTTGTTTTTCTTTTCCCATTGGTCGTCGATTCCGTTCCGGTTCGTGTCAAAATCGGTGCCGCGCTGCTCCTCGATCACGCCGAATGGGGAAACATACCCGCCAACCTCATTTTCGGTGTTGATGTATCTGCCGAGGCCCTGCTCCGCTTCCGCGACGATTCTTGCGTCGATGGCGTCGCGCCGCGGGTAGGTCGCACCCGCCTTCTGCAAAATGGCCTTCAGCAGCGGCTCGTTCGCTTTTTCCACGCCATGCTGCACGTAATCGTCAAACGCCGGATTGGTCACCCCGTGATTAACACCCGTGCTGTCCGCAGAGAGATACGGTTTGGACGCAAAGGATGTCGACTGGTCTCCGCTGGCGTCACCGGAGCTTTTCACCCATGGGGACGACCCGTCCAGCCATCCCGTCAGCTTGCCGTTGATCCGGTTCCCGGCGATGTAGAAGCCGCCAAGCTTTTTGGATTCGCCCGCATCGATGACCCGGTCGGTCACATTATCCCGTGTTCCTGGACCGGCGATTTCGATATTGTTCATATAATTCGTAAAGGTGAACCCTCCGCCGTAGGTGCCGTTAAAGCCCCAGTTATAGATCACATTGTTGGAGAGCTGCACGACCGCAACGTGATCGGCATCCGCCGCGCCGGCATACCCGCCGCCGATCCTAGGGTTCCGGGAAGTATGGCTGGCATACAGATTGTGGTGGAACGTCGTTTTGTCTCCGCCGGCGATGCCGCCGTAGCCGTGTCTGCCCTTGGAATGCCCGGACAAAGTGAGGCTCTCCGAAATGAGGGACCATTGGACGGTGCCGTTTTCTCCCCTGTACAGCGACAGCGTTTCATCGGTATTCCAGCTGAAGGAGCAGTGGTCAATGATAAAATAGTTGTTGTCCCTTCCCCAGAGCGCATCCATCGAATCGCTGCCGTTGTACACGTTGGTCGCCCCCGGCCGGAAGGAGAGATACCGGAGGATGATGTTCTCCGAGTTGCTGATGTTGGTGTCCCAACCTGCAAGGGTAATGCCGTTGCCTGGCGCGGTTTGCCCGGCGATGGTCAGGTTTTTAATGTTTTTGAACAGCAGGGAGCTTTCCAGCTCGATCGTTCCGGATACGTTAAAAACAATGGTGCGGCCTTCTTTCGGCGTGGACATAATCCCATAGCGAAGCGATCCTGGGACCGCCTTTTCGTTGGCGCCGTAATCGTCCAGTGTGGTGACGATATAGACGTCGCCCCCGCGGCCGCCGCTCGTATATGCCCCGCCGCCTTCCGCGCCCGGAAAAGCGGGAATCGATGCGCCCGCAAACTTCTGCTCATCCGCCGATTGGGCCGAAACCGAACCGGAATGCGGCATTCCTGCAAATGGAAACGCTACCATAATACTCAACACAACAGCCATGCTTTTCATTCCTTTGTTCTTTTGTTTCATCCGCTTGCCGTGTAACATCAATGCACCCCTTAACGTTCGATTTGTCATTCGATCACACTTTCTCCCTTCAACGGATTATGGAGCAGGAAGCCTGTCGGAATGCTGTGTTCTCCGCTCCATGGAGCCGCTTACTGCTCTTACTTTAAATCTTTTAGGCTGTTTTTACCTGCCAAAAACGAATTTTTTTGTGCCAGAAGTTGCGCCCGGTGCTTGTGCAGATACAGACATCCATATTATCTTTTTCATAACAAACCAAGCTTGGCGGCCAGGGTTCACATCAGACCGAAACGGGGGATCGCAATGAAAATCAAATACCAGCACAGGGACCCGCAGTTTCATTTATTCGTTTCCACCAATAATACCTACCCTCTGCATCTGCATAAAAACGTCGAAATTGCCATGGTCCTGTCCGGCGACATCCGTGTCCACATCGATCAACAAGAGTACGTCCTCTCCGAAGGGGACATGGCGATCATTTTCCCTAATCAGCCGCACGGCTACCAAACGATAGACCACAGCCAAATCCTGCTGATCTTCTTTGACGCTTCATTTCCGGGGGATTACACAGGAGATTTGCTTCATTATGTTCCGGACCACCCGGTCGTCCACAAACATCCGGTCGTATCAGGCACCCTGACCAGCTTGTACAAGCTGTATCGCGAACCTGGCGACAGCCGATTGCTCAAGGCGTACATTTCGGTATTATTAGGGCATGTGCTGCCGCTGCTGTCCCTGAAAAGGGTAGATTATACGAAAGATATGGATCTCTTCCAAAAGATCCTTGCTTATATCGACCTTCATTTTCTGGAGGCCATCAACTTGGACACACTTTCCAGAGACCTCGGGATCAGCAAGTTCCTCATTTCGCGAATTTTCTCCGAGCAGTTTCACGTCTCGTTCCGCGATTATATCAACGGCCAGCGGGCGGCCTACGCCCACATGCTGCTGCTGTCCACCGCCGATCCGGTCACCGAGATTGCGTTTGACTCCGGCTTCAACAGCTTGCGTTCGTTTTACCGCGTCTTCAAAAAGGAATACGGCATGACCCCGAACGAATTTCGCCGAAGCCTCTTTGAGGGGATGCCTAAGAACGAATCGGCTCGGTGAGTGAAAAAGGCTGGGGGCAGAAGAATGGGGGAATGACTCCCGTGAATTTTTAAAATGCAGTCAAATGTGATATACTGTTTATAGTATAAACATTTTTCGGGCGCATGATGGCTTAAGACGATTAGGGGGTAGATCTGATGAGTAATGAAGAGTTGACTCCGGAAGAAGCGGGAAAGATGCTTCCTGCCGGCGCAGCGCTGGGCTGGGGGCTGGTGAAGCCGCCGCAGCGGGGGCCCAAGCGGGAGATGAGCATCGACCAGATCGTGTCGAAGGCGATTGAAATCGCGGACCAGGACGGCCTCACCGCCGTTTCGATGAACCGGATCGCGTCCGCGCTCGGCTTCACGGCGATGTCCCTCTACCGCTACATCCCGAGCAAAGACGACCTGCTCATTCTCATGCAGGATGCGGTATGCAATGTTCCGCTGCCTGCGGAACGCCCCCCGCATGAATGGCGGGAGAGCATGCGCGAGTATGTGCTTGGAACGGTCGCTATTTTTCGGAATCACCCGTGGTACGGGGATATTCCAATCCTCGGGATACCGATCACGCCTAACCAACTCCGGATGGTCGAATGGGGGCTTCGGCCGCTGCGGGACATGCCACTGGACCATTTCGAGAAAATGTCGATCGTTCTTCTGCTGAGCGGCTATGCCCGTCATTGCGGGATGCTCCAGCGCGACATCGACCGGGCCGTTCAGGCCGGTTCGAGCGAGGAGGAGTTCAGCGGGATCAATTATTCGGCGTCACTTCAGACGCTGGTGAAGCCTGAACAATATCCGAACCTGTACCCGATCGTCATTTCCGGGGTGTATTCGGGCGAGAACGAAGCCGAAAACACGGTAGGCGATGATTTGGAATTCGGGCTGGAGCGGATGCTGGACGGGATTGAACAGTATTTGAATCGGAAAATCAGCGGCGGCATAACCAAATAAAGCTGCTGCTAAAAAAAGGCTGCTTCCAGGGATGATCCCTCGGAAGCAGCCTTTATTCATTTCATTTGCGCTGATTTTACGCAGCGGTGTGGACGGCCTTCTTCTGGTCACGAAGCAGTACGAGCGTGACTGCGGTGGCCAGGAGCAGGATGACGCCGGAGATCAGGCAGGTGGCATGCATGGCGGTGATAAACGCTTCCCGGGAAGCCTTCATGACCTGCGCCGCAGCATCCGCAGGTAAATGCAGGGCGGCGGCCGATGCGCCGGCAATGGTCTGCCCTGCTGCCTGAGCCGCATCCGGCGCGAGTCCCGTAGGCAGGAACGGGGTGACCGCGTGGCGGTAGATGGCCGCAAGGACGCAGCCGAGGAGCGCGATGCCGAATGCGCCTCCGAGCTCGTTGGACGTTTCAATGAGGCCGCCGACGGCTCCCGCGCGGTCGGCCGGTGCAACGCCCACAACATAATCGGTGACGAGGGTCATGACGGATACGATGCCCGCTGCGATCAAGCCGGCTCCGACGAGCAGTACGGTCAGCGGCGAGAAGCCGTCCAGGCGGACCTGAGTCAGTACGCCGAATCCGACCGCCGACAGGAGAAAGCCGCCGGCCATGACGCGCGGTCTTCCGTAGATTTGCGACAGTTTACCGGCAATCGGTGCCGCTGCCCCGACTACAACCGAAGGGGCCACGCTCCATAGGGAAGCGACGAACGGGGAGTATCCAAGAACCGACTGGAGGAACTGGGTACTGACCAGAGAGCTGGCCATGAGCGTAAACGTAGCGATAAAGTTCACGAGGATCGAACCGCCGGTCCGCCGCTCCATCAGCGCACGGATATCGAGCAGCGGATTAGAGATGGTCAACTGGCGCCGTACGAACAGAATGCCGATGAGTAAGCCTGCGACAAGCAGTGCGGCGGGAAGGATGGCCCAGCCGTCTTCCGCCAGCGTCTTCACGCCGTAAGTCACGGGAAGGATCGCGGCGAGCGCGAGAGTCGAGCTGAATACATCGACTTTGACTTTTGCCGTGCTACGGGACTCCGGCAGCAAAAACGGCGCGATGATGAGCAGCAGGACCATGGCGGGGATATTGATGAGGAACACGGATCCCCAGGAGAATGAGTCGAGAAGCAGGCCGCCGATAATCGGCCCGACGGTGACGCCGCCTGCCATGACGGCGCTCCAAACGGACATTGCCTTCATCCGCTGCGCCGGGTCCTGGAACATTGTGCGCACGAGCGCCAGCGTTGACGGCATGAGGGTCGAGCCTGCGATCCCCAGGATCCCGCGGGCCAGGATCAGCGTTTCGGCCGACTGGGCGTACGCTGCGAACAAAGAGCTAAGGGCGAATCCGACGGAACCGATCATCAGTAGGCGCCGCCGTCCAATCCGGTCGCCGACGGCGCCCATCGTCAGCAGCAGCCCGGCGAGGATGAAGCCGTAAACGTCGAAAATCCATAATTGCTGGGTGGCGCTCGGCAGTAGATCCGCGGCAATGGCCGGTGCCGCGAAGAACAGGACGGATACGTCCATCGAGACGACCATCAGCGGGAGACAAAGGATGCAAAGCGCGATCCATTCTTTGCGGCCGGCCAATTTAGCCGCTGCGGGGGTTGAAATGCTCATTTAAAATCCCTCTCTTTATTGTTTATTGTATAAACAGTAACTTTTGAAAACAGTATATTATATAAACAGTATATGGTCAACACAAAAGAAAATTATTTTTTCACGGGTACGGGCGGAGTTCTATGGAGCATTGGAGAGCCGGAGAGCCGCATGATAAACCATATTTTATTGTCCGGCCCCATTTTTCTATGAGACAATCCGGGATATAATGGGTTCAATCCGGGATCGCGGGTAACCGATCGAACGATATGGAAGTGAAAGGGAGGCGGAAGGCATGACCGAATACGAAAAGCCAATCGTGGACATCACTTTGGTCGAGGGGATGATCAGCGAGCATCTGGGTGTTGGAGCGGTAGAAATCACGCCGATGCAAGGGGGGAACTTAAGCCGCGTTTTTTCCTTTAACCATGAAGGTCACGGATACGTGATCAAATTCAGCGACCTGGAGGGAGCATACCAGTCGGAAATCTTCGTATCGGATCTGCTGTCCAGCCAAGGCATACCTTTCCCCCGGTGTATCGGACATGGGAAAACAGGCAATCTGGAATATTCCATTTTGGAAAAGATAGAAGGCCGCAATCTGGCGGATTTTTCGGCTGAGGAGCAGCGCCGCCGGCTTCCGGAGCTTATTCGGATTTTGACGCGCTTGAACCATATTGACCTGGGGGGAGCCCGTGGATACGGCTGGATCGGGGCGAGCGGTGACGGTGCGTTCCCAACCTGGAAGGATTATTGGGAATCCGTCTATGCGGAAGACCAAACGGGCAGCTTTTGGGAGAATTGGTACGCCTTATTCCATAACTCCTGTTTGGAGAAAGAGGTATTCGATGAGATTTACAGCCGGTTAACGGCTTATTCACACTTTAACGAGCCGCACCGCTATTTTATACATGGGGATTTTCACCAGTGGAACATCTTGTCCGACGGCAGCCGGATTACGGGAATTCTGGATTGCAACTGCGCTTACGGCGACTTTCTTGTGGATCTGGCCATTTTGGACCGGCACATGGACGGGCACAACGTAGTTCAGGCTTATCAGTACCATCAAGCGCAAGCCGGAATCGTCATCCCCGATTTCTATGAGAGATTAAAGGGCGCTTATTACTTCAAAGGACTGGATGGACTGCGCTTCTATGCCAAAATGGGATGGACCGACGCCTACGCATATACCCGCAATTTCCTTCTGGGCTTGGACAAATCATAAGTCTGTAACTGGCTCGGATGGAGCTGTTTGCATTTGTGTTTTGGCAACTCCGAGTGCCCTGTTCCCCCACAGCGTCTGCTCAACAAACGGGGCTTGCTCCGCTGCGCATTGGACGATCAATATCACTTCACCGGCTGTTGTCTTGACCGTTCGGATCTTTTTTCGTTTCACAAGGTTTTTTATCAAATCGTAAACAAAGCCAACAGCAAATCCCACAGCCGCTCCAATTAACCCCCAAAAGACCGGGCCCCAGTGGAGAACAAATCCTCTGGATACCCCGATGGTCCCGCCCATCATGGCTAGGATCAGCCCGATATCGACTAACGAGGTTCCGTCCGTCCCATGCATCGTATCAATTAACTTCATATCCAACGAACGGTTGTCCAGGGGGACAGCGTAAATATGGACGACCTCGTTTTCCTTAAGCTTGCTTATAGCCAGCTCAACATAGTGTGAATGCTGAAATGTAGAGAAAAATTGGATTCCCATTTAGATTTTTTCTCCCTTATGCAGTACAAAATTTTGCGGCTGATAGTTTTCTTTCAAATAACCGGCTTGTTCCCAATCAAACAGTTTCGTCAGCTCTACGGCATTGGTATAAGAGTCGTACATCGTGAAGAAGTAGATCGAGGGGAAGTAAAGGAACCACTGAACGCCCATCACTTCCCTTGATTTGGGAAAGTCCCCCAGCAAAAAGTAGTGCATCCCTTCAATCATGTTGGAATAAATGACAATCATCATGGTCATGGCAAGCGTCAAAACAGCAGCTAAGATCCGATGAATATACAGTTGTCCAAGACTTGGAATTGTCATCGCCCAGGCCAGTGCAATCCATGGCTTTTTCTTGTCCAGATAGTTGATCTCGAAGGGACTCACCGAAAAATTCGGGTAAGGGGCATTTTCCCTTTTCGCCAACAGGTGAATCTTATTCAGGTCAACTGCGGTCCGATAGCTGTCCCATATGGCAAACAAATAAACCGGGATATAGAGATATATATACTTTTCATTTAAAACAGCCTTTGCCTGGGCGATATCTCCGTTAAACGAATACATAATGGCCGTATTGAGCTGGGTCTTTTGATTGATATAAAATTCCCAAAAAAATAATGCGAACCCGGAAATGAATTTGTGTAATAAGATGTGGCCAAATCCGGGGAACGCTACGGACCATAACGCTACGACCAGGGGATTACGCTGGTGAAGCTGGATGGTGCCGAACGTCGTAACAAAGGCATGATAATAACGATTTCTATATTTGTTTCTAAAGTTATTCACTTTTCAACGCTCCAATGAAATACAGTTTAATCAAATTTTTTGTCAATTGGCGAAAGATTATTCTTCCTTGGGAGGTATAACGCGATTGATTTAAAGAAGACATGGAATTAGCGGGATGACTTTGGGGAAGTTTAAGGACAATCCAAATGGACGATGAAACGGTGCAAAAAAAGGAGCTGCATTACCTTTGTCTGAACCCTATCCTTCCTTTGAAGCAATCAAGGATGCAGATCATAAACTTAGTGAAATGAGAAAGCTGTATTATTATCGCCATGACCTGTTCTCGATTCAATGGTGGCTTTTATTGGTGCTGTTGATTGTGCCATGGCTCGTTTGGTGGAAAATGGTCGATAAATCAAGAATGAAGGATATTTTACTTTACGGATTTGCATTAAACATCATCATTGTCCTTCTGGATGATATTGGAAGTGGGCTCGGATTATGGTCTTACCCTCATCAAGTCTTCAGGCTGATTCCTCACTTAAGCTCGATTGATTACTCCGTATTACCTGTCATCCATATGTTGATCTATCAGTATTTTAGAAGTTGGAAGTCATTTTTTGCCGCCAACGTCATACTGGCTTTAGGGGCTGCCTTCATTGCAGAGCCGCTCTTTGTCTGGTTTGATATTTATGACATGGACCATTGGAAATCTATTTATTCGTTTCCGCTATATATAGCTAAAGCCTGTTTTGTTAAGTGGTCGCTGGAATTCATGCTATCCAAGGCAAAGCGATCACAACAAAAACCTGCGAACTAAAAGAGGTTATTGAGCCCGCTTTTAGTTACAGGATACAATATTGATAGACTGAATAACGCATCGAAGGCGGATTCGATGCGTTATTTTATGATTTGTTATACGGTACTCACTTCCTGAACCCGGTTAACCTTGGTGAAAAGGGGGAGCTGTGCGCATAGATTACTGTTGTCCTTTGGCGAGGATCCGGAACGTAATGCCGAATGGATCCGTCACATTGCCGTAAGCAGGACTGAAGAAGCTGGCTTCAAGCGGCGTATTCACTTGACCGCCCTGTTTCAAGGCGTCAAAATATCGGGCGGCCTGATCTTTGTCATCGGTTTGCACGACGACGGTCACTGGCGAGCCCTTCTGGTAGCTGCTGCCGGTAACAAGGTCGGACAGTTGGAGCTGCGATTCGCCGATGACCAAGACCGCAAAGGATATCCAGTCTTTTTTGTCCGGCGGCAGCGGGGATTCCGGATTTTCCGGTAAATCGCCCAGCCGTTGTGCATAGACAACCTTGGCTTCCAGCGATTTGACGTAAAAATCGATGGCCTCCTTAGCGTTACCGTTCATTTCAATAAAAGGGATTAAACTTGTGCTCACAACAATCAACTCCTGTACATGTTTTTTAGCGGGATACCGACGGACCTTTTATTTGGCAGCGGGATTCCCTTCACTACCAATGTCGTTCATAGGCAGGAAAACGTGACCGAAAAGTAAAGGTTAATCCCTTTTTTTTCATGATTTCGGTCACATCCGTTAGATTTCTTACGACATATTAGTAATAAGGAAAAGGAAGGGTTGGGGCGCGTGAACGATCACGACGGGCTTGCAGAACAATTCGAATCGCATCGGAATCACCTTCAGTCGGTGGCTTACCGAATACTGGGATCACGGAATGAGGCGGATGACGCCGTACAGGAGTCATGGATACGGCTTAGCCGTTCGGATACGAGCAGCGTGGAAAATATCGGGGGATGGATGACGACGATCGTCTCGCGGGTCTGTTTGGATATGCTCCGAGCCCGTAAATCACGGCATGAGGATCTGACGATAGATCGTGCACCAGAGCCGGTTACCCACTTCCGTGACGGAAGCGACCCGGAGTATGAAGCGCTGATGGCCGATGCTGTGGGGCATGCCATGCTTGTGGTCTTGGGAAAATTAAGTCCCGCCGAACGAATCGCGTTCGTGCTGCACGATATTTTCGGCATGTCTTTCGCGGATATCGCTTCCATCCTGGGGAGAAACGAGGCGGCAGCCAGAAAGCTTGCCAGCCGTGCACGCCAACGGGCGAAGGGGGATGAATCGGCTTCAAGAGCAGAAGAGCTCAGGCGCAAACGGGAGCTGGTGGATGCATTCCTTGCTGCATCGCGCGCCGGAGATTTTGAGAAACTTCTCTCTATCCTGGACCCGAATGTCGTAACACGAAACGATCCTGCATTTCCGCCGGCCGCAAACGCGCCGGTTGTTCGTGGTTCGCAAGCTGCGGCCAAGCAATTTGCCGGCCGTGCCCAAGGTGCCCAGCCTGCGCTCGTGAACGGTTCCGTAGGCGCCGTTATAGGTCCGCTTGATCGAATCCTGTTCGTACTCGTATTTACGGTAAAGAATGATAAAATCACCGAGATCGAAATGATTGCCGATCCGGCGCGCCTGCGCCAGCTTGACCTGGCCTTGTTGAACGATTAACGGGAATAAAGAACACGGAGAAAAGATCATTGAAGCAAGGAAAAGGCACCGTTTGCAGCCATAAGGCTTGCAGCGGGTGCCTTTTTTTCTTGCCAAACCCCGGTCAGGTCAACCGGTATACTCTGGCTTCATAGGGGCGCAGTTGAATGCGGTCTCCTTCCGCGTCAGGCTGCAGATCGTAATTGCTAGTCAGCAGGTCTCGCGACATGCCCCGCAGCGTTTTCGGCCATTCCATTACCGGCATGTCATCAAAAAAGTTAAGGATGACCAGGATGGTGTCTTGTTCGAGCGTACGGGTGTAAACATAGAGATCCGGATCCAATGGAAGCAGCAGCTTGTACTCTCCGTAGATCAACGCTTTATGGGTCTTGCGCAGGGAGAGCATCCGCTTGTAGTAATGATAGATGGAATCCGGGTCCTTCATCGCCGAAGCCACGTTCACATCCGTATAATTGGGGTTGACCTTGATCCAAGGCTCGCCGGTTGTAAAGCCGGCTTGAGGCCCGTCGTCCCACTGCATCGGGGTGCGAGCGTTATCCCGGCTCTTCGCCTGGATGTCCAGCATCGTCTGGTGGATCGGCTTGCCTTGAAGATGGGACTGTTCATAATAATTCAAGGTTTCCACGTCCCGGTAGTCGCCGATTTGGTCAAAGGCTGCATTGGTCATCCCGATTTCTTCGCCCTGGTAAATGTATGGCGTCCCTTCCAGGGTGAGCATGAAGGTGGCCAGCATTTTGGCCGATTGGACGCGGTACTGCTTCTCATTGCCGAACCTTGAGACGGCTCTGGGCTGGTCATGATTGCCGAGGTAGTTCGCATTCCAGCCCTGGTTATGCAGTGTGGTCTGCCACCGGCTCATTATTTTTTTGAGCTCAAGCAGCGTCCATGCCCGGGATTCCCACTTGCCGGTGCCGTTTGAGGCGGAGTCCAGCGTCATATGCTCGAACTGAAACACCATGTTCAGCTCATGGCGCTGGTCTCCCACATACTCCAAAGCCTGCTCCGGTCCGAGTCCCGAGGTTTCGCCGACGGTCATGATGTCGTAGTCCATCAGCACTTCCTCGTTCAGCTTATTGAGCATGAAATGGACCTTTTCCAGGTTGGAAAATAGCTGGTACGCCCTCACAACAGGGAGATGCTGCGGATTGTCGGCATCCGGCAGTCCTTTCGCCTTTACGATGTGGGCGATGGCATCAAAGCGGAAGCCGTCCACGCCTTTTTCCAGCCACCACCGGATCATTTGGTACAGTTCATGGACCATTTCTTCGTTTCTCCAGTTCAAATCGGGCTGATGCTTGGAATACAGATGCATATAGTATTCGTCCGTCTCCGGATCCATCTCCCACACCGAGCCGCTGAAATAGGACTCCCAGTTGTTCGGGTACAGGCCGTTGACCCCTTTGCGCCAAATATAAAAGCTTCGTTTGGGGTTGTCGGTCGACGATCTCGATTCCTTAAACCAGGGATGCTGGTCGGAGGTATGGTTCAGCACCAGGTCCATCATGATTTTCATTCCTCTGGCATGGGCTTCTTGCAGCAAATCATCGAAATCCTCCATCGTGCCGAATTCCGGATTGATCGCGTAATAGTCGCTGATGTCATATCCGTTGTCTTTGCCGGGAGACTCGTAAATCGGGCAGATCCAAATGACGTCGATCCCGAGGTCCTTTAAATAATCCAGCTTGGAAATGATTCCGCGAAGGTCGCCTTTGCCATCTCCATTGGTATCCATGAAGCTGACGGGATAAATCTCGTACACGGCGGCTTCTTTCCACCAGGTTTCGTTCATGTGCGCATTCCTCCTGTCCATGCATGATACGGGTTGTATGGGGAGTTAACCGTGTCCCCCTTGAAAAGCGGGGTATTTGGTCATCCCGCCATCCGCAAACAGGGTAATGCCCGTAACATAACTGGACTCGGAGGAGGCCAGCCATGCGGCTGCAGCGGCGATTTCCTCCGGCTTGCCGATATACCCGAGCGGGATCAGCGCCTCAACGCTTGCTTTGGCGGCAGGATCGGAAAACTTGGCGGCATTGATCGGCGTATCGATCGCACCGGGACCAAGGCTGTTGACGCGGATTCCCTTCGGCGCAAATTCCAGCGCCAGCGTCTCCGTCATCATTTTGATCCCGCCCTTGCTTGCGGCATAATGTACGAAATGAGGCCACGGAATCATCTCGTGCACGCTCGAAACGTTGATGATCCGTCCCTTGATCCGGTGTTCCAGCATGTAATCGATCGCCTCGCGGCAGCCGAGGAAAGCCCCTGTCAGATTCACGTCCAGCACCTTTCGCCAGTCCTCCAGCGTCAAGTCTTCCGAGGGGACTTCGTTTTCAATGCCCGCGTTGTTGACCATGACGTCCAGCGAGCCAAAATGCTCATGCGCGGCGGCTACCAGTTTTTTGACATCCTCTTCACGGGTGACATCGCCGTACACGCCTATCGCTTGACCGCCGCTTTGTTCAATCTCCTGGATGATGGAATTCACTTCCTGCTCGCCGCTTCGGTAGTTAATGACCACATTCATCTTTTCGCGCCCGAACCTCAGCGCCATAGCCCGTCCGATGCCGGAAGAAGCTCCGGTAATAATGGCTGTGTTGCCCTCAAGATCCTTGTACACAATCATTCCCTCCTGTCGTCCCATCAAAATGACTACAATAGTATTTAACCGGAACGGGCTTGGTTCAACAGGGAGGGATTCGAAAATAGAAGGCCCATGCACGCAAAAAAGTCCGTATCCCGGCGTTACGGACCATGGTTGGGTAAATCCAATGATCATTCCCCAGCTTTATGACGTTCTGCACATATAATAAGGTAAGGGTCTGATTTGTGACATGGGGGAACGAAAAAAAACGGCGGATAAAACCAACAAGCGTCCTGATCATTCAGGGCGCTTTTTTATTGGCGGCTATTTCCACTTTTTATATTCATTTGGCGTGACGCCGACCACTTTCTTAAACAGCTTATTAAAGTAAGCGGGATCCGCATATCCTACCTCCGCTCCGATTTGGTGCACCTTCATGTTCGGCTCGGTCCGCAGAAGGCGTTTGGCGTTTTTCAGACGCACGTCGGTGATATACTCGGTCAGCGTCAGACCGGTCTCCTGCTTGAACAGCTTGCTGAGGTAGCTCGGTGTCAGATACACCATGGCCGCCAGTGTGTTCAGCTCGGCATGCTCGCTGTAATGCTCGGCGATCCAGCGCTTGACGATCTCTACGGCTTTACCGCCCATCTCGCTGCGCAGTCCGTAGACTTTCTCCAGCGCCGACCTGAACGCCTCCACAAAGCATTCTTCCATGTCGGAGAAGCTCATGCAGGCTCGCAGCTGCGTCTCCAGCCGGGCGCGGGCTTCTTTGCTCCGAATCTCCCTGTACTCCTGCACTTCCCGGCTTGCCATATCCTCCAGCTGACTGCAGACGCGGGCGATCGTCCCGATACCTGCACGCTGCTCTTTCAGCCGCTCAAAGCACTGACGGACACATTCCAGCACGGCTGGAATATGGAGGAGCTGCAGCTGCTCGGCAAGGTTCATGCCGCGGACGGCATCCTCCGCTTCGACGATGTCTCCGAAAGCTTCCCCGGCATAACCGGCGGCATAATATAGGCCCGACTCTGAATATAGGCCCAGGTCACAGGCTTGCATGGCTTCTTCATAGGAGGCTCTGAGTTCGGCAGTGCCGTTGTGGATGCGGCTGAATCCGATATGAACCGCCGTTTCCTCTTCGCTTTGATCCTCAGCGCCGCCCAGCAGACGGGCGATCCGGTCCAATTGTTCATGCCCCGGAGCTTCCGGAAAATAAAAGACCCAGGCGAGCATGCGCTCCTGGACCGAGATCCAGTCACAGACGAGCTCCGGGTGCTGCTGGATCCGCCCGGCTGCGGCTTCCAGCGATCCGCCTCTCTGAACGAACGTGGCATAACAGGACAGGGGCAGCCCGGTATCTTCGGAAAGATAGGGAAGGGGAGACTCGCTCAGAAAACAAGAATGAAGCAGCCGCTTGCGGCTCAAGGCCTCTTTCTCGAGCGAAGACTGATGCTCCTCGTCCAATTGGTACAACAGCTCAAACAGCTGCTCTTTGTTGATCGGCTTGAGCAGGTAGTCGACCGCGGAAGCGCGGATCGCTTCCCTGGCATAGTTAAATTCGGTGAAACCGCTCATCAGGATGGAACGGACATGCGGGCGGGCAGCCTTCAGCTGCTTGATCAGGTCTAGACCGTCCACAATCGGCATCCGGATATCGGTAATGACCACGTCGACCTCCAGGCCGAGAAGGCTGTCCAGTACATCCTTGCCGTCCGGAAACTGCCCGACCACACGGAAGAGGCCGCTTTCCTTTTCGATCATGCGCGACAGGCCTTCGCGAATCAGAACTTCATCGTCCACAATCACAATTCGAAGCATATTTCTCTCCCGCCTTTGCTGTAATGATGTTTACTCTTGGTCTTCGTCGGGGAGTTCTTCCTTAATGCGCACAATGACTCGGGTTCCGTGCCCGGGCTCACTCTCCACTTCAAGACCGCAGGAGCCGCCGTAATGCAGACGTACCCGCTCGGCCACATTATGCAGCCCGATGCCGAATGCACCGCCCGCGTCGCCGTGCTTCAGGCTGCGGTTCAGCTGCTGGACGGTATCCGCATCCATGCCGACTCCATCATCGCCAATCACGAAGACGACGTGGTCCTGTTCGCGCGAAGCGTTGATGGTGATGGTGCCGAGTCCGGGCTTGCGCTCCAGCCCATGAAAGACCGAGTTTTCCACAATTGGCTGGAACACCAGCTTGAGCACCGACAGGCCGAGGTAGGGCTCGGGCACATCCATGATGAGCCGGAATTTGTCCGGGAAACGGATGGCCAGCAGGTCGAAATAGTTACGGACATGCTCCAGCTCCTGCCGGATGGTCACCGGGTCCCCGCTGCGTACGATGGAATACCTCATCTGATTTCCCAGCAGGTAGGTCAGCTTGGCGACGCGCGGATCGTCGTTGCTCTCGGCCAGCATGCGGATAGACTCGAGCGTATTGTAAATAAAATGAGGGTTGATCTGGCTCTGCAGCGCCCTCATGTCGGCGGTCTGCTTGCGTTTTTCGGTCAGCTTGATTTCGGTGAGCAGGTCCTTGACCCGCAGAATCATCCGGTTGAAATGGCTGCCCAGCATGCCGATCTCATCATTATATTTTGGCGATATCCAGACATCGAGGTTGCCGTGCTGAACCTTGCGCATCAGCCGAACCATGGATTTCAGCGGTTGGGTCAAAGCGTGAGAGAAGAAGGTTGCGACGAACAGGGCGATCGCCAGCAGGATTAAGGTCGTAACCATCAGCGCCCGGCTGTTCTGCTGGACCTTGTACAAAATTTTGGACAGCGGAATCGTGACGGACGTCGTCCATCCGGTCTGATCCGACGTGTAGTAGACGGTCAGGTAACGGGTTCCGTGTATAGTCGATTCAAAATGGCCATCCTTCTGACCCTTGGCCGCCGTCATCAGTGCGGTCAGCCGATCCTGAACCGAACTCGCATCACCGCTGGCGTACACCAGCTGTCCTTGCTCATCCATAATGAGCGAGCTGCCCTGGGTCACCCGGTCCATTGGCTCGACGATGCCTTGAAACAGGCGGATATCGATATCCAGGACGATGATGCCGAGATATTGGAGCGAGCTGGCCGAGTTGATGGTCCGCAGCACGCTGATGACATCTATCGTACTGCTGCCGTTGACTGTGATAGGGTGGCGGCCTTCCAGGATCGGACGGGCTCCGCCTGCCTCGCTTAAAAGCTTCTTCCAGTCGGGAAGCTGATTTTCGGCCGACAGATCGTTGATGTTCCCGTTCTTGTCATAAAAAATATGATCGTACCGGTCAACGAGGTAGACGGCCACGACGTCTTTTTTGGTATGGCTCAGATAGCTGAGAAACATGCCCATGCTCTCGTTCTTGTACCAGTCGGTGTGTTCCTGTCCGAGATAGTACTGCACATCCTTGTTATACAGGGGAAGCGCCGTGTAGCGCTTCAGGTCGTCCACGTACCGGTCGATCGTATCGGAGGCGTTGTCGGCCATCTGTCCCGCGTTGTTGGTGGCGTTCTGCAGCACGGAATTGAACGTGGACCTTGCCGACAGGTAGCTGACATAAGTGATGGGCAGCGATAACAGAAAGACAAATACGAGAATCAGCTTTTTCTCCAATGACAGATTGGCCAGAAAGAGCCATCCCCTGCGTATGATGCGGCCGATTGCAGTACTCATAACCGATAGTCCACTCCCTGATGCTTGTCTTATTTAACCGCTCCGCTGGTTACTCCTTCAAAGATATAACGCTGCAGGAAAAAGTACAATATGACCGTAGGCAAAAGGATGACCAGAATCGCAGCGCAGATGAGGTTCCAATCGGCCGTGTTGACGCCTTGGAACCGCATCAATACAGTGGTTACGACGCCGAGGCTCTGCTTTGGCATGTATAAATATGGAATGTACATATCGTTATAAATGCTGATTGTTTTCAGAATAATGAGCGTTGCCGTAGCCGGCGTCAGCAGCGGGAAAATGATCGAACGGTAAATTTTGAACAGGGATGCGCCTTCCACCATGGCGCTTTCGTCCAGGTCATAAGGGATATTGCGGATGAACTGCAGGTACAGGATGATCTGGATAACGTCGGCTCCGATGTACAGGACGATCGGGGCACCCATCGTGTTGTACAGCCCGAGGCTTTTGATAATGCCGAATGTGGCAACCTGTGTCGTGATGCTCGGGATGATGGTAGCCACAAGATACCCCCCGAACACGATCGGTTTCAGTTTGAAATCGAACCGGCCCAGGACATAGGCGACCATCGTGCCGAACAAAATGTTTAGCGCGAGCGAGACGACGATAATGATCAGAATGTTGCCGAACCCGCTGAGCAGGCCGCCGCGCTCGAACACGACCTTGAAATTTTCGAAATTCAAAAAGTTATGGGGCAGCGACATCGAGCTGCTGCTGTTAAATTCATCCCTCGATTTGAATGCGTTGATGATGACGACATAGGGAGGGAACAGGACGACGAATACCCCGATGAGCAGGGTCAAGTACTTAATCAGGTCCTGGATCCGGAATTTGGACGAATGCATTATTTATTTCCTCCTCTGCTGAGCACAAGCTGCTGAACGGCCAGTACGATGACCACAAAGAACAATAAGATGACGCTCATCGCCGAGGCCAATCCATAGTTGTTGTAGGCGAAGGCCGTTTCCACGACGCGCTGCACGTAGGTCTGGCTCGCTCCCGCAGGTCCGCCTTTGGTCAGCACAAACGGAAGGTCGAACACTTCGAGCGCGCCCGTCACGGTCAGGAACAGGTTCAGCTGAATGACCGGCTTCATGTTCGGCAGCGTGATTTTCCACAGGGTCTGCAAAGAGCCGGCACCGTCGATTTTCGCCGCTTCGTAAATATCCTTCGGAATGGCCTGAAGGGAAGCGATGTAAATGACCATGTTGTAGCCCATAAAGCGCCACAGTCCGGTAGAGGCCAGCGCATAGTTGACAAGCCCTTCCGTGCCAAGCCAGCTCGTTTCGCCAAGATGCTTCAGTCCAAGGCTGGAGAGGAACAGGTTCAGCGAGCCGTTGGTCGTGTCAAACACGTATCCGAACATAAAAGCGACCGCCACGCCGTTCATGATGTAAGGAAGAAACAGCAGAATCCGGAACACGTTCCGGCCGCGCAGCCGGCTGTTCAGGACGACAGCAAAGTAAATGGCGATGATATTCTGGACGATCCCCATCGCAAAGTAAGCGAAGTTGTGCTCAAACACTTTGAAAATATCCGAATTGGAGAACACTTCCCGGTAATTGTCCAGGCCGACCCAAGGCTTCTCCGGGCTGTAGCCGTCCCAGTTCGTAAAGCTGTAATAGATCAGCTTGATCGCCGGGTAGTAGGTGAAGGTGGCTAGTAGAATTAAAGGAATCAGTAAAAAAGAGACGATAATGATCGTCTTCTGTTTGCGGTACGAGAGCGTTCCGAACATGCTATACCTTCTTTCTGCAAACTTATAGGCGTTTCTTGGATGCAAGCCGACAGCAAAGCGGATTACCTCCTAAGGCGGATAATCCACTTTGCCGGGCTTTTTTTGTAATCAGGCGTTATTTGCCGAGATCTTTCTTGGCTTTGGCCCACGCCTTGTTCCATTTATCCAGGACGCTTTGCGGATCTTTGGCGAGGACGAATTCCTGAACCATGGCCGGCAAATCGATCTGGGCTTTATTGAGGATGTCGGTAACCGTCGCGTCGTCCGGTGTGCCTTCCTGAAGCTCCACGCCGGTTGCCTGGAATTCTTTCAGCTGGGCCAGCTTGGACTCTTTGTCTTTCAGCGGCGGGATGAATCCGGCGAAATCTTCGTAACCGGAATCTTCGATCATCCATTTCACGAAAGCTTTGGCAGCATCAACGTTTTTGCTGTTTTTGGATACTGCATAGAAGAAGTCAGGGCTAAGGGCGGCGCGCAGCGTGCCGGAGTTGTCATACGGCAGCGGGAAGAAGCCGATGTTGTCCGAAGTCGTTCCTGCTCCAACGACTTGATTGATGACCCAGTTGCTAAGGAAGTACATGGCGAACTTGCCGGAGGCCACATCCTTCTTGGACTGCTCCCAGTTGGTGGAGTTGATATCCTTCTCCAGGTAGCCTTTTTCATTCAGTTCACGGATCAGGCTGAACGCCTTGCCGTAACCGTTGTCCATCGTGAACGGCGTGTCCGTATTCAGCTTCGCGTTCGGGAAATCCGCATTGTTCTCGATCAGCCGCGGCAGGTCATACACCCAGTTGTTCAGCGGCCACTTATCCTTGAAGTTGGAAGCCAGCGGAACGATGCCCTTTTGCTTCAGCTTTTCACAAGCC
Organism: Claviceps quebecensis; assembly: GCA_004016085.1. Classification (NCBI taxonomy): domain Eukaryota; kingdom Fungi; phylum Ascomycota; class Sordariomycetes; order Hypocreales; family Clavicipitaceae; genus Claviceps; species Claviceps quebecensis. The sequence goes on from QEQW01000007.1 coordinate 129,331, forward strand.
GCCAGGAACTCGTCCCAAGTTTTCGGGATTTCCGTAATGCCTGCATCGGCGAACGCTTTTTTGTTGTACACGATACCGGATGTGGAGTTGCCTGTTGTGATCCCGTATACTTTGCCTTCATAAGATCTGAAGTCTTTAAACGTAATCTTGTCATCCAGCCCGAGATCGTCAAGCGGAGCAAAATACTTCGGCAGGTCGGAGTTCGGAATCGTCGGGATAAACATCACGTCCGGAAGCTCATCGCCGGCCATTCTCACTTTGGCCTGCTGGTTATAATCGGTTTGCGAACCCTCGAATTCCACTTTGATATTCGGGTATTTCTCGTTAAAGCGCTTTACATAATCGTCATACTCTTTGCCGATCATGTCGGTGCGGTTGGTCAAAAAGGTGATTTTGCCCGACAGCTCGGTTCCGCTTCCGGTAGATCCGCCGGACGAAGTGCCGGTGGTATCCGTGCCTCCTCCGCTGCTGGCCGAATCATCACTGCCGCCGCTTGATCCGCAGGCGGACAGGGACATGGAAAGCATCAGGATCATAACAAATCCTAACAACGTAACAGATTTCTTTTTCATTTCTACTCTCCCCATTTCGAATATGTTAGCGTTTGCATTGCTATTATAGCCTTTTGAATACGTTTTTTAAATGTACTCATTTGTTATTTATTGTCTTCTATTATACTAATTACAATAAAAGTTAGTGTTATTACTATAACAAAATAATAACAAAAGTGAAAAATGAGAGGAATGGAAGAAAATGCTGCTAAAGAAAAAGGGCGGGGAATAGCATTAATTTGCTATATAGGTATGGGGGAGAAGGAGGAATGTTCGTGACGAGCTAAAGTGCGCAGAGAAAGGGAAAAAGGGGATGGTGCAGACTTAAAGAGCGAAGAGGAAGGGCGAAGTTGCAGCGCTGGCTCGCCGCAGTTCCGCCGGATCGACGTGTATATTTTGGCATGAGCAGAAGAACAAACAAGAAAGGAGCCGTCCCATGAGAGACAGCTCCTTTTTGTAGATATAAAAATGTATAAGCTTCGGAGAGTAATCTTTCTTAAATAGCAAGAGAAACTTTCGCAATAAGCGTCTCTTCGATGAAAGTATGCCGATGGACGTCCTTCAAATATTGCGCCTTGTTGGCCGCTTACACGCCTTCCGGACGCATCCGGCACACGACAAACGGCTCATGCAGCGCCCGGATGGCTGCCGCAAGCTCATCCTCCGGAAGCGCCGGCTCCGAGCTGACATGGTATTGAAATTCGTAAAAACCGCCGAGCGTCGCTTTAAAATTGGTCTCCCAATAGTTGGTCATCAGCCAGGCGTACGACTCCGGCTTCTCGTCCTCCGCTTGCTGGGTGTGGAGGCGTCTTGTTCCGTACTCCAGCGGGCCCCACTGCATAAGCGGCGTATCCGGCGAAGCCAGGAGCAGCGAGCTTCGGTCATCCTGCCAGGCAATGCCTTCCTGGACACAGGCATAATCGAGGCAGGTCCCCGGAATCTGGTCCTTCCACGGACGCACCAAGCCTCCCGGTTTATCCGCATACAGCGTATCCCGCAAGGTGTCGCCGCTTGTAAAAGGAAGCGAAAGGTAGACGTTCTCCGGGCTCCAGACGCTGTCTTTATGGAAGCGCGCCGACACGTCGACCCGGTTCCGGTTGGCATGGACCCGCAGGAACAAGGCGAAGTAGGACAAGCCGTTCAACTGGTACGTGATTTCTACCGTTGCATAAAGCGGTCCGTTCTCCACGGTGCGCACCGATGTGATGCGCCCGGCGGAGCGCTCGGCATGCAGCCCCTTGCGGTTGCGGCCCATCCGGGCCCGGGTGCTCCATACCTGGGAGGCGTCTGTCTCATCCGCCGGCCGGGTAACTTCGTAGATCGGGGTGAACGCCCCGTACGGATTGCCGCTGCGCAGCATTTCGGCGTCCAGTTCCTTGTTGAACCAGGAATGGATGCCGCTGTCGGACCAGGCCAGACGGACGAACGGGGATTCCAGGCCGTTCCGGGTCATGCGGATCGGCGGATGGCCGGCAGAACCGGAAGCCCCCTGGAACATGTCGTCCATGTCGTACACCTGGTCTGCTCCGATCAGGCGGGTGTTGGTCGTCGTCGTGCCCTGCTGCCGTCCCTGAGCCAGCGGGCGCAGAAGCAGGAAGCAGGTTTCCTGCGCCTGCAGCTTGAGCTCGGTGACGATGGTTTGCGGATGGACGGACTGCTGCGGCAGCACCTCGCCGGTATCCTCCCGCACGACTTCGACGCCTTCGCGCAGGGCGCCGGGCTCCCAGCCGTCCAGCTGGAGCGTGACGAGCTCTGTCACATCCCGCGCGGCCAGATTGCTGACCCGGAACCGGTACGGCCGATCCGGGTACAGCGTGGCGCTGCCCTGCTGCAGCAGCACCTTGTCCAATGCGCGGTAGGCCAGGCGGCTTGCTTCGGCGGCGTGCGCCAGCTTGCGGACCTCCAGCAGCTGGACGTTTTTATGCCACGGTTCATAAATGGAGGAATGGTAGCCCCACGTATGCTCGGCATACAGCGCCAGCGCCTCCTCTGCCTCATCAATCTCGGCCCGGCGGAGCACGCTTGCTTCAGCGTCCAGCTTGACCGCTTTGCGGAGCGTCCGCTGGGCATCCCGGTAGACCTGGGTATGCATCGGTGTAGAGCTGACGCCGTCCGTCCACCAGTCCGGCCAGTCTCCACGGTGGACGGGCAGTTCGGCCAGATCTTCCTGCTTCAGGCGGGCAAAAAAGCCGCTCAGGCTGGTCATTTCGATCGTAATCAGGTCACCGTGCTGCTCGTTCCAGGCCTGGATCCATTCGATGATCCGGCTGTTCGGTGCGCCGTTGTCGGTGCCAAGTCCCGAGAGCATTACGGGCACGAACGCATACGGGTACTGCTCGGCTTCCAGCTGCGCCAAGTACCGGCGGATGCGGACCGTGGCGATGCCGTCATGGATCGCTTCCGGTTCCACCAGCTGGTGATTGAATTCGTCGCGGATCATGTATTTGCCGAGTGCTCCGGGGCACAGGCCCAGCTCATTGCCGATCATATAATGCTCCCCGTTCCAGACGAGAAGGCGGCGGCCGTCACGCGTTTCCCACCAGAAAGGAGCCTGCTTGCGGCCAAGGGCGTACATGCCGTGATGCGTGTGAATACAGCTGAACAAATGCTCGATATCATGGTTCAGCAGGCTGTCGGCATACGCCCAGCCATATCCGTTAATATCTGCGGTCATGGCGCTGTCCACACGGCTGCCAATCGAGGCGGCGTAGGCTTGGGCTTTGCTGTGAAGGCTACTGAGCAGCTCTTCGTCCGGAAGCTCCGTCATGTTCAAGTAGGTGCCGGACAGCTCGAGATCGCCGCGGAGGACGGCTTCGGCAAACGACTTTTGCTCCTCGGGCGAGGCTGCCTTCAGAAACTGTTCCACTGCCCAGAACGTTTCGCAGGTCCAGCGGAAGCCTTTCCACTCGGGTTTGGTGCCTTCATGAGCGGCATTGGCGATCCGCAGCCCCTGGCGGATGAAATCGACATGGTACTGCTCGATCTTCTCCTGACGATCCGTATAGCCGAGGTCGGTGTGGGAATGGTGAATGGCGTAAATCGTCCACTTACGGGTGGGCAGGGGCGCGTCGGCCTGTTTTAACTGTTGTTCTAGTGTCATCGTATATCCTCCTTAAGGGGAGAGTTGTATTGGCCTTCCAGCGAAAGCCGATTAAGGGAAAAAGGATCCGTATTAGTCAAAAAGCATGTCGGCTCCGTAAAAGACCAGCCGCAGCAGATCGTCTTCATACAGCACGGGCAGCCGTACCGGCAGCAGCGCGTCCGTAAGGGAAGGGCCGAAGAGCGGCAGGCTTTTGGCGATCTGGCCGCCCAGGATCAGGCGGTCCGGCCTAAAGCTGGCGGCATACGGGCGCAGCATCCGTCCGAGCCGCTCGCCGTAGGCGCGCCAGACCCCGAGGGCGGCGGACTCGCCCCGGGCGGCCGCGGCGGCAAGGTCGATGACATCATCGCCTTGCCGCCGGGCCTGGAGCGCGTCCGCCAGCGCCAGCACGCCGCGCCTGCCGAACTGGCCGTCGACCGGCGCGCCCTCGAACGTCTCGGCATACAGCATGCCGCTCTCCGGCACGCCGTCCGAGCCGCTGACCGTCCGGCCCCGGTCCATGAAGACCGAGCCGAGACCGGTGCCTAAGGTCAGGCAGAGCAGCCGCTCGCCGGGGTAGCGCTTGGCGGCGCCCATGCCGAACAGGACGGCATCGTTGCCGAAGGCAATGTCCGCATCCGCGAGCGTCGGCATCCATGAGGCGCTGCCCGGCAGCCCGGCGCGGCGGCGAAGCTCCTTCTTGAGCAGCTCACCTACGGGCAGGCCGTACAGCTGCTCGTATTTGCCCAGCCCCCGGATGCGGCTGATGCCGCGTTCATAATCGAAGGGGCCCGGAAAGGCTGTCCCGATACGAAACGTTACATCGTACTCCGGGGTGCCCCTTCCCTTCATGTATGCTCCGGCAAGCCGGATGATCAGGCTGGCGAAATGGGCAATGAAGCTTTCGGCATCCGCTTCCGAGTGTGAAGGCTGCTCCAGATACGGCTCGGCCAGAAGGATCCCGTTCTCCAGCACGCCGCCTTTCATGAAGGTTCCGCCGGCGTCGATGGCCAATGTGACGACCTTCCCAGCCGGCGTTTGGCCGGGGTGGCCGCTCATGCCCGCTCACCGGGCTTCCAGTGGTGCGGAAGGAGCGGCGTATTCCAGCCCGGCGAAACCTGGGCGCGGATCAAGGTGCAGGGCCCGGGGCCAACCGGCTCGAGCCGGTAGCCGCCGATCGAGGCGGGAACGATGTAGGCTTCTGCATACCCCCATTCCACGGCGGCTTCCTCATCGCGTTCCGGAATCAGACGGACGCGCTGCCCCTCGACCAGGTTGTACATGACAAAACCGTCTTCGGTATGATCCTCCCACGGTCCATCAAGATGCAGCCGCTTGACCTGGAAGAGCAGGTCGTCCCGCTCGCCGAGCAGCTCCTCGGTGCTGTTTCCCTGCACGTGGCTGATCTTCGGCTGAGCGATCAGATGCTCCCGGACGTACGCGGTGTCGAAAGCATCGATCATGTTCTGCTCCGCATGGTCCCGGTTGATCGGGCGGGGCAGACCGTCCTGGTCAAGGCGGAGGTGATCGTAAATTTTAAAGGTAAACCACCAGGTGGTGGACGATATTTCGAGCACGAGATTGTCCCTGCCGGAAAAATGGACGGCGCCCGGCGGGATCAGAAAAAGATCCCCTTTGCGGGATTCCCATACGTTGACATACTGCCCGATGTCGAGCGGCTGCCGTGTCTTATGAGCCTGATCCACCGCTTGAAGCAGGTCGCTGCCGCCAATGCCCTCCTGGAAGCCCAAGGCAACGATGGGGGAGGATCCCGGCTTTTGCTCCATAATGTAATAGGATTCCTGCTGCGTCATCGTTTCGTTGAACGTCCGCTCGATGTATGCCTGCTGCGGATGCACCTGCAGCGACAGGTTATCGCCGTCGATCGTATCCAAGTAATCGAAGCGGATCGGAAAATAATCCCCGAACAGCTCCACATTGCGCCCTCCCATGATTTCCTCCGGATGGGAGGTAAGCAGGAGCGGAAACGGCACTTCGATGACGCTGCCGTTTGCTTCGATCAACAGCGTATTCTCGGGTGCGATCGGCTCGAATGACCAGGCGCAGTTGCGCCAATCTTCAGGCAGTCCGCACAGCTCTTTCAGATACTGCCCGCCCCATATGCCCGGCGCAAAGAACGGCTTGACCCGGAACGGGCGGCGGGCGGCGGCGGCCAGCAGCTCCCGGAGCGCCGGGAGGGTAGCCCAGGCCGGAGATTCCGGCTGATTCATATCGATGTACACATCGTAATCATACAGATGCCGATTCCGATAGTTCTCCCACACAGGCCATTCCAGGAACAGGGCCTGTTTGTATGTCTCGACGGGATCGGCGCTTTCGCCTAGGCCGAGACTGCCCATGCCCATCCGGTGGAGCTTCTGCTGATACTCCCTGGACAGGTCGCAGTAGACGGAAACATCCGGAGCAGGGCAGAGGAAGAGCGCCCCGGGACCGGCGGTTACGACCATCGGAATCGGATTTTCGCCCGCTTTGACCGCTTCGCTGCAGATTCTCAGCTTCTGCTGAACGTCCTGGAGCCACTTTTTCCCGGCTCCCTCCTGAAAATAACTGTCTTCCGAAACGTCGGCGGCGATTCTGCCAAACGCGCGGTTATCAGTCAGATAGGGATGAAACTGCCGCAGAAGATCTTCCGGTTTCTTCATATAACGGGCAGTGTCGATTCCGATCCAGGGAATATCCTCTTCCTCGCAGTAAGTACGGAGCCGGTTCACCCAGCGGCCGTACTGGGCTCCGTTCGCCGCATCGATCGCGACGGCAAAAGCCTCGCCGCCGTGATTTTTGTACATGGCGGTCAGCCGGGCCAGTAAGGAATCGTAATCTTTGGAGAAGCCGTCCAGAATAAGAGCCGGTTCCCCGAGGCTGTGAACGGGAATGGAATTGACGGGTAACGGATTAAAGGATGGGGGTACTGATGCAGTCATGGTGCTTCCTCCCTCTTGTCTGTCGTTATGTGTAACATTGTAAGACGAGGGAGAGGAAGCGTCTTTAAACGATCCAGAACAGCTTTTGTACAATCAGGACATGTTCTGAGGAAAATGTTCTTTGCCCGAACGCCCTTCGGTGAACTGGGAACGTCTGAATTTCGCGGGGGATACACCGAGCCGGCGGGTAAATATTCGTGTGAAATAATGGACTGACTGAAAGCCGCACTGCGATGCGATGTCCTTGACGGGCAGGTCACTCTGAAGCAGCAGCTGGGAAGCCCGGCGCACCCGGCGTTCCTGAATATAGTGGACGAACGATTGGCTCAGGTTGGCCTGAAACAACCTCGTTAAATGGCGGGACGAAATATGCAGGTGCCCGGCAACCAAGGCGAGTGTCAGCTCTTCGCCCAGGTTGTCGTCAATGAACAGCTTGGCCTGCCGGAACAGAGAGTTCTCTTCGGCGGCTGCCACATCCGAGCCGGCGTCCGGCGTATCTTGCTGCTGTGTTCCGTGCAGGGAGAGGATGGACAGCATCAGCGACATCGAGACGTGGCTGAGTACCGGTTGGAGGGCCGGTTTTGGAGTCTGAAACATAGAGATGAGCGCATCCCACAAATGCCCGGCGGGCTGCTCGTCCGCACCATCCACCACCGGCTGCCCGTGCTCGGCCAAGTGCCGGTAAGCCTCCAGGTAGGGGTTCCCGGTGTGCTTTTCATCCACTTCGAAAGCGGCATAGACGAGCGTAAGGCCGGTCTCGCTTTGGATCTGGTGCCAGACGCCGGGCAGGGACAGGAAGGCGGTGCCTTTTTTCAGCGGGTATTCCTTGCCTTGTTCGATGTATGCGCCTTCGCCGTCCACAACGTAACAGGCTTCAAAAAAGGAGTGGCGGTGCATGGAATTGTCATAGTGCGTGGGCATAAACCCCCAGTACATGATGGCGATGGACAGGCCGGCTTCCTCCAGCCGGGTCAGTTCGCGGTTGCAGATTTGGTTGGCCCGGCGGAAAACGGATTGGATCGTCATGGCAGGCGTTTCTCCTTTGGAATGATGGGTGCGGTGCGGCATTCACGAACGTTAAAAAAGAAAGCAGCTTGACGGCTCAGCCTACCGACGCTGCCGGTACTGTCTGGGCGTGAGACCTGTCTTTTGCTTGAACAGCCGGTGAAAAAACTTCAAATCGCTGTACCCGGCCCGGACGGCGATTTCACTCACGCTGCCGTCGCCTTCGAGCAGCATGCGGCAGGCGGCATCCATGCGGATACCCTGCAAATAGGCGGTGAAGCTCATTCCCGTCTGGCGGGCGAACAGCCGGCTGAAATGTCTCGGGCTGAGGCTGGCCTGCGCCGCCAGCTCGCCCAGCCGCAAATCGGAGGCGAAGTGACGCTCCATATAAGCGATCGATTCGTCGATCGTCAACGAGCCTTGGCGCTTGGCGGCGGGCGGATCCAGTTGCAACCGGTGCCGGTACAGGCCGGTCAGCACCCGGACGAGCAGAGATGTCAGCAGCAGCAGCCAGCCGGGGCTTCGGCCGGCATATTCCCGGTACAGCTCACGGAACAAGGCGTGATACTCGCCGCTCTGATCTTTGATTTCCAGCCACGGCATATCGGGTTCCAGAAAGGCGGCGAACACCTCCCGATCGCGCGGAAAAGCAGCTTCAAGCTCCCGGAGATAATCGGCCGGAAAGATGCAGTTGTACACGACCAGCTGCCGGTCCTTCCGCGGGGTCTTCGGCCGGAACACGTGCGAGAGTCCGATCGGGATGAGAAACAGGCTGCCCTGCTCGGCCGGCCAGGCTTCCCCGCCGATATAGTGGACGCCGGATCCTTCGCTGACATAGGTCAGCTCCACGAATTCGTGCGAGTGTTCCAGCATGTCGAACGACTCGGATACGCGGTTGACGTAGAAGGGCACCCCCGGCTCAAAAAAGTATTCCATCCGCAGCAAGGCCTGGCTTCGTTTGATGCTCACTTGCCTTCTCCCCTCGATGGTGGATTTTCGGAAAATCAACCTTTGCTCCTATCCTAGGTGATCGTTGGCGATATGTCCAGATCAGCCTATATTTTCGTCCAGATCACCGCCTGTATCGCCGAGCAGCCTTTTTTATAATATCAGAAAGTATAAAACACCAGAGCCATGGCTTCCTGATATTGCAAGAAAAATTACCTTTAAACGCGGTCTGTCTTCTTTGAAGGTACGTCGATAGACGTTTTTCTTATAATGGAAGCAGTAGTTGAAACACATGGCCAAAGACCCTGGCTAGCATCCAACGCAAAAAACGGGAGGGAAGTCTATGTCAACGCTAGGCATTACGAAATTGACCTGCGAATACCGCAGCGAGCCGCTCGGGCTCGGCACAGAGCGTCCCCGCTTCAGCTGGCAGCTCACGTCCGGCCGGATGCATGTGCTGCAGTCGGCTTATCATCTTCAGGTGGCGGGAGAGGAAGGGGATTTTGCCGGGGATCATCTGATTTGGGACACGGGCGTCGTGGACTCGGACCAATCGGTGCTTGTCGAATATGCGGGTGCCGTGCTTCAGTCCGGACAACGCTGCAGCTGGCGCGTCAAGGTGTGGGACCAGCAGGGCCAGGAGTCGGAATGGAGCGACACGTCCCATTTTGAAATGGGTCTGCTGCGGACGGTGGACTGGAGTGCAGACTGGATTACACCCGAACCGGGAATGAGCGATCCCCAGGCGGAAGAAGAATTCCTTCTTCGCAAAGCATTCCGTGTGAGTAAGGACGTCCGGAAGGCACGAATATACGCGACGGGCCTTGGCTTCTATGAGCTGGAGCTGAACGGCGAGCGGGTGGGCGACTGGGCATTTACACCGGGCTGGACCAGCTACCGGCACCGGCTGCAGGTTCAGGCCTATGACGTCACCGACCTGATCCGACCCCGGGCTGACAATGCCATCGGCGCGGCGTTGGCCAACGGATGGTATAAGGGCAATCTGGCTTGGGAGAACCATCGCAACCTGTTCGGGGATCAGCGGGCGCTGCTGCTTCAGCTGCATCTTGAATATGCGGACGGCAGCACGGAAATCATCGGAAGCGATTCTTCCTGGAGAGCGTCGACCGGTCCGGTGCGCATGTCGGAAATTTACCACGGGGAAACGTATGATGCGCGGCTGGAGGCTGGCGGCTGGAGCCAGCCTGGGTTTGATGATGCAGACTGGGCAGGGGTGGCGAAGCTGGATCATGCCAAGGACATCCTCGTCATGCAGGAAAACGAACCGGTGCGGGTCATTCAAGATTTGAAACCGGTTGCAGTTCTGCGGACGCCTGAAGGGGATACGGTGCTCGATATGGGGCAGAACATGGTGGGCCGCATGCATATGCGCCTGAACCTGCCGGCCGGCACGGCGATCACGCTGAAGCACGCGGAGGTGCTGGACAGCCGCGGTAATTTTTACACGGGCAATCTTCGCAAGGCAAAGCAGTCCGTAACGTATATCTGCAAAGGCGGCGGTGAAGAAACGTATGAGCCCCATTTCTCCTTCCAGGGCTTCCGTTATGTGAAGGTCGAGGGCTGGCCGGATGCCGAGCCGCTGAATCCGGACCGTTTTACAGGCCGTGTCATGCACACGGATATGCCGCAGACAGGGCGGTTCGAGTGCTCGCATGAGCTGTTGAACCAGCTGCAGCATAACATCGAGTGGGGCCAGCGCGGCAACTTCCTGGACATTCCGACCGATTGCCCGCAGCGCGACGAGCGGTTGGGGTGGACCGGGGACGCTCAGGTGTTTGTCCGGACCGCCGCTTTTAATTTCGGCGTGGCACCGTTTTTCTCCAAGTGGCTGCACGACCTGAAGGCCGACCAGCGGGAGGATGGCGGCGTGCCGCATGTCATACCGCAGGTTCTCGACGATAATGCCTGCTCGTCCGCGGCATGGGGAGATGCCGCCGTCATTTGCCCTTGGACGATTTATCTTTGTTATGGCGATAAGCGGATTCTGGAGGAGCAATATGATAGCATGAAAGCATGGGTCGACCATATCCGCGCCCAAGGGGACAATGAATATTTGTGGAATACCGGGTTTCATTTCGGCGACTGGCTGGCGCTTGACGCGAAAGAAGGCAGCTACGTCGGGGCGACGCCAAGGGATTTGATCGCCACCTGCTTCTATGCTTATTCGACCTCCCTGTTCGTGAAGACCGCCGAAGTTCTCGGACGTACCGAGGATGCCGCCGCTTACCGCCAGCTGTACGAACGGGTGGCCGAAGCGTTCCTGAACGAGTTCGTCACACCGGGTGGAAGGCTGGCCGCGCATACGCAGACCGCGATGATTCTTCCGCTGATGTTCGGGCTGGTGGAAGGGCAGGTTCAGCGCCGGATGGCCGCTACGCTCGCGGAGTATGTCAAGGAACAGAACCACCACTTGACCACCGGATTCGTCGGTACGCCGTACCTGTGCCATGTGCTGACGGAGAACGGCTACCACGACCTGGCCGTGAAGCTGGCGATGCAGGAGGATTATCCGTCCTGGCTGTATTCGGTCAAGCAGGGGGCAACCACGATCTGGGAGCATTGGGACGGTATCAAGCCGGACGGCTCGTTCTGGAGCGATGACATGAACTCGTATAACCACTACGCCTTCGGCGCCATCGGCGATTGGCTGTACCGGGCCGTGGCGGGGCTGGATTTGAATGAAGCTGAAGGACCGGGGTACAAGCGGATCCGGCTTCGTCCGCGGACGGACTCGGCACTGTCTTATGCCAAAGCGGCGCTGGATTCGATGTACGGCACGATCCGAAGCGAATGGAGCTTGGCGGACGTGGACGGGGACAGCCCGCAGGCCTCCTACGAATTCGAAATTCCGCCAAACACGACCGCCGAGGCTGAACTGCCGGGCGCCTCGATCGCTTCAACGCGGGTCAATGGGCAGCCGGCGGATCAGGCATCAGGCGTGCTGAGCGCAAGGGAAGACGACGGCACACTGAAGCTGGAGCTGGGATCCGGCGTATACCGGGTGACCGTCCAGCAGCCGAGCCCAACGTTGTCCGGGGCGTGAGGCTGGAGGGCAAGGCATAGGTAGGCGGGAGAATCACGCTTAGGACGACAGTGTTGGTTCATTTATGCCTTGCTCCCTGCTCATATGCCATGGCTATCATATCCGTTAAAAAGAAAGCAAGCCTCGCCGATAGGGAGTCAGTCCCAAGATCGGCGGGGCTTTTTTTGATATAGGAGAGTACAACTTAGGAGACAATGACTTCCTTATGCCGTAAGAAAAACTTCCGCTGAAAGAGGCATGGCTGCTTAGAATTACGTCGCTAGACTTTTTAAGCCTGTGGTACCGGCTCTCTCGCCAGCACACGGCTCGTGCCAAAGATAAGCAGGGATGCGGCAAAGCAGCAGGCCGAGAACAGGCCGACGGCCGCATACCCGCCCGATCCGGCGTACAGCAGACCCGCGAGGGAGGCGCCGACGGTCGTGGCGGCGTTCATGGTCGCCGTAGCCGTGCTTGAAATCGTCCCCCGCAGCGACGGATTCAGGCTGTTCAGGACGCCCATGATCATCGGGAAGAGAATGCCCAGGATAAAAAAGATGGCGAAATACATGACAGACGCGGCTATAAAAGATGGCAGGTGCGGGAGCGCGGCATAGCCGATCATCAGGAGCGGCACCGCAGCGGCTACGATCCTGGATGGCGTCCACAGGTTGTTGACATATCCGCTTACGAGACTGCCGGCCAAATTGCCCACACCGAGGAAAATCATAATCGTGCCGATCTGGTCAACGGGAAGGTGAAAGCGTTCAGCCGACCATTTGCCCAAAAACGCGAACGCGGCATTGCTGCCCAGATGGATCAGGAAATAAGCAAGGAAAGCGCCTCTCGCCCGGCCGCTTCCGAGAAGCGGTGCGTATCTGCGCCAGAAGGCCTGCCGCGATGGAACAGCATTCGATTGCGGCTTCATGGAAGGCAGGATGAAAAAGGCGGCTCCGGTAAGCAGCAGGGACAGGACTCCGATTGCGAAAAAGGGGAGAGACCAGCGTTCTGCCGCCAGCCAGCTGCCGATCGGAACCCCGAACGCTTGGGATACCGCGAGACCCGCATAAGCTAGCCCCATCGCCTTGCCCTTTTTCTCTGCGGGCAGCAGCGTTTGAATGGATGCCCACACCTGCGGTGCAGCAAAAGCCGCGCTGATCCCGGCGAGCAGCCGGAATAGGCACATCATCCAGAAGTCTGCGGCGATTCCGCACAGCGCGGTGGACACCGCAAAGCCCAGCAGTCCGAGCAGCATGACCTTTTTCCGATCCAAACCGTCCGAGAGCGGGCCGGCAATCAAGGCGAAGACCGCAGCGCCTAGCGTGTAGGAGCCCATCATCCAGCCGGACATTCCCGTAGGGACGCCGAATAGGTCCTGGAGCGTCGGAATCATCGGGGAAATCAGGAAGGTATCTGTCCCGATCATAAACATGACCAGAAAAAACAAGGCGGTTAATTTCATATTTACTACTCCTTTCCTCCTCCGTGGTTGCGGAGAGATGGTTCTTGCTGCCATTGTATCGATTAATAGTGACAATTATTGTCATGAACTTTGAGAGTACAAAAAATATGCGGATAGCACGAGAAGCTCCGCCGTAACCGTAAGTGTTTCGGGTATGCTCACCTAGTGAATGGGTTGCTTTAATTCGTGCGATATGGAAAGGAACAGGGGGCATGCCGGCATGCCCCCTGTTTTGAAAGACACGCCCACGGATCACGACAAACTGACCCATTGATCCTTGCGGTACTGCTTGGCGATATAAATGATTTGGCCGGTGTGGTATGCGTTATGGTAAAGGCTTTTTTCAATGGCCTCGATGACGGTGACGGACCGGCCCTTGATCGTGATTTCCGTCAGCAGCTGCTCCTCCCTGAGCGCGGCGATTTGTCCCAGGAACAGGCTCCAGCCATATTCCCAGCGATCCAGCAGGGCTGCGCGGTCAAGCTCTTCATGAATGAACTCCGCATCGCGGTTTCGGTCCGGTTTCTCCCCGTCGGTGGTAAACGGATCGGTCCATCGGGAAATCATATTCCCGCTCATGTGCTTGACGATCACGATGATGCTGTTGGAACCGGGCTCCGGGGCCCAAGCAAGGGCAGAATCTTCGACCTGCCCGATGGCCGCTTCGGCCGTGCGTTTCATTTCTTCCAGTCGGGTTTTGACCGCGCTTTGATATGTTGTGAACAGTGTTGGTGTCATAGGTTGTGCCTCCTTTAGGATATCGGTCTGAAAAACAAAAAAATCTCATCCATGCCTTCTCCACAGCGGTTTCATGACCGTGCTGTGCTTTTAGCATAATGAGATTTAGAGCATAAATCCAATATATATATCAAGCGGTATCATCAAAATAATTGATGATTTATGATTCGACCTGGGACAGCGGCGGAGCAATCATGGCCATAAAGTTAGCCGCCGGCGCCAGAGGCTCTTCGCCAATCCGGGTGTACAGCCGGATCGGGTCCTTGACGCGCATCCCGGGAACGCGCACCTCCGCAAGCTCGCCGGATTTGAGCTCCCGGGCTACCGCAAGCGAGGGCACAAAAGAAACGCCGTATCCCGATTTGACGGCTTCAATCGTTTCATGCATCCCTTCAATGCAGATCCCGGTCCGCGGCTTCGGCACTTCGTAGGCGTCGCACAGGGAGAAGAGCTTTCTGCGGGTATAGCTGCCTTCTTCCCGGAGGATAAAGGCGGTTGTCATCAGCTCTTGGAGCGTAGTGGCGGCACCCGCTAAGGGGTGGTCCCGGTGGGCGATGAAGATCAGCTCATCTTCCAGGAGCGTGATGTATTCCAAACCGGAATCCTTCGGACCCTCGCCGCAGATGAGCGCGATGTCCACCGAGTGGTCGAGCAGCCGCTCCATTGCGATACGGGAGCTGCCCCGGGTCAACTGGACATGCACCTTCGGATACTGCTGCTTGAAGCGGACGATCCAGGCGGGAAGCACGGTCCTGCCGGGCAGATCCGTGGCGCAGATCCGGAGGCTGCCTTCGAGCCCGATTTTGAGTGCGTTCATTTCCCGCTCCATCTCGTATTCCAGCGAAAACAGCTGCCGTGCCCGGGCGGCCAGCCGCTCGCCGGCTGGCGTCAATTGGATGGAACGCCCCTTGGAGGCGACCAGCTTCATTCCGATCTCCTGCTCCAGATTCCGCAGCTGGGCGGTGGCTGCGGGCTGGCTGAGCAGCAGGTTGCCGGCGGCCCGGGTCACGCTCCCCGTACTGGCCACCTCGGCGAATACGCGCAACGCGTGCAGATTCATCCTTTTCCCACCTTTGTCGTTGGATTGTATTCAAATCGTTTATATTTGCAGTTGCATACCTGCCTGTGACCTAATCATCGATTTTTTCAATGAGTCAAAATGTTGCATCCATCAGATCGATGAGTTGTTCTTATTGTACTTTGCAGAATGATGGCCGTAAAGGCCGCAGGAGAGAGGCTCATGCATGTGCATTAATGAATTTATGAAAAAAGGCCACCGACATGGTCGGAAGCCTTTTAAACGCTTTACGTCACTCTCTTTGCCGCTGATCAACCCCGGTCATCTACGTCCCATTTCAGGATCAGTCCGGCATGGGTCAAGCCGCCGCCGAATCCGTACAGCAGCAGCGTGTCCCCGTTCTGCAGCTTGCCTTCGTCCAGGCCGAGCTGAAGCGCCAATGGAATCGACACCGAAGACGTGTTGCCGTAATACTCCATGCTGGTCAGCGTCTTCTCCACGGGGATGCCTGCTTTTTCGCAGATGGATTCGACCATGCGGAAATTGGCGCTGTGCGGAACGAACCAATTCACGTCCCCGGCCGTCATTCCCGCCTGCTCCAGCAAAGTTTCTACGCCCTGAGGTACGGTGCGCGTCGCCCATTTGTAGACTTCCCGTCCGTTTTGGACCATTTTCTCGCTCGTTAGCAGTTCCTCACCATTCATCGTTTTGGAAAGGTTCGTGCGATAGACGTGGATGCCGCCTTCGCCGTTCGTGCCCAGATGGGCCGCGATAAAGCTTGGGCGCTGCTCATCCTTCTCGACCAGAACGGCTGCGGCTCCGTCGCCGAACAGGATGCAGGTCGACCGGTCCGTATAATCCGTTACGCGGGACAGCGTCTCGGCCGCGACCACCAGAACCTTCCGGTGCAGACCGGATGTAATCAGGCCGTTGGCCATATGCAGCGCATAGGTGAAGCCAGCGCAGGTGGCGTTCAGGTCAAATGCCGCAGTGCTAGGGATGTGAAAATGCCCTTGAATTTGGCAGGCCACGCTCGGAAAAGCGTAATCCGGCGTCGTCGTGGACACGATGATGCAGTCCACATCGGTCAGATCTTGGCCGTAGCGGCTGACCAAGTCTTCAACAGCCTTATAAGCCATTGTGGAGGAGTATTCGTTTTCTCCGGCAATCCGCCGCTCCCGCATACCGGTCCGCTGGACGATCCACTCGTCGCTCGTATCCACCATTTGCTCCAGGTCCGCGTTCGTCAGTTTTTTCTCCGGTACATAGCTGCCAATGGCCGTAATGCGGGCAGTCGAAACAGTAAGGTTCATGATCAATCGCTCCTTTTATGAAAATTTGAGTTCTTTAGGGTATAAGGGATGGGGTGTATAATTAGAAAATAAAAAAACCATGACAAGGTTATTGATAACAAGTATTAGTACCTGGTGCTAATTATAGACGTGAATTGGGGAGAGGTCAATAGGGGGGGTGGACTGCTGCCGCGATGGCTTTAAGGAGGCTTAAGTTGCACACGACTTCAAAATTTGTTTGCAAGGATACCGTTTATTTGTCATCTGTGTTCTATTGGTAGGCATCGGAATATCGATTACGCTACCGTACATATCTCTCTATTGTATAGAGAATTTGGGAATGAGCGCGGGAGCCTTCGGTGTTTTCACGGCCGTGAGCTCATTAAGCGGCGTAGTGGCAAACTCGTTCATTGGTAAACATTCGGATCGCATGCGGGACCGAAAATTTATAATTATTATAGCCACGGCTTCTTCTGCGCTGGGCTACATTTCATATTTATTGCTCGATAATTTCTTGATTTTGCTTATTATCGTTAGTTTTTTTAGTGGATTAGGGGCTGCCGCCATACCGCAAATTTATGCCTACGCGCAGGAATCAGCAAATGAAAGCAACTCTGATGACAAGACATTTGCAATGTCTACATTAAGAACACTAGTGTCTCTTGGATTCCTAATAGGGCCTTTAGTCGGAACAATCATTTTAGGAGCTGTTGGATACAAAGGGCTCTTTTTGGGGACTTCGGCCATTTTTCTTACAATCGCATCACTCGTGTTTCTATATCTGCCTAAGAAAATTGCATATCAAAAAAAACGATCGAGTCCAGGCGCAACTTCACCCAACCGTAAGCAAATCTGGTATCCTTAGATTACCTTCATCTGTCTATTTGCGGTCAATGCTGTAAACGGAATTGTCACGCCATTGTTCATTGTAACCGAGCTTCAAGGCACACATACCGATGCAACGGATCCATTATTGGACGGTTACTAGGAAATTTAGGCGGCGGTATCATTGCTCAATTTGCAGGGTTCCGGGACGTTTATTAGGTGTGTCTGGCGATTGTCAAAATCTCGTTTTTTATCCTATGGAGTATAAAATCCAAAAAGAATACAGAAGACACGTAAAAACGGCAACCGCATAATGGTTGCCGTTTTTACGTGGACCGATATTACAATGACAACAGCACGACCCTACGGGTTTTACGATCATTACAAAGCAGCTTTATTCTCCCAAGAAGACCATACTTCTCGTCGGGTCGTATTTTTCCATTAATTGTTTGACATCTGTTCTCGGAGGAGCCCCAAACATACGGGTGTATTCACGGCTGAATTGGGAAGCACTTTCATATCCTACCCGAAAAGCAACATCCGCTGCTTCTGCAGATTCAGATAACAAAATACGTCTTGCTTCCTGCAACCTGAGTTGTTTTTGAAACTGAATCGGACTCATTGCAGTGACTTCCTTAAAATTTCGATGGAACGTCGATACGCTCATATGGGCTACTTCTGCGAGTTCTTCAACCCGCAATGGTTGATCAAAATGGTGGATTATTTGTTCAATGGCATTTCTGATTCGATAAGTGATGCTTCCTTCTAAAGCGATTTGCCCCAGTGTTACGCCGTAAGGGCCGTGCAATAGTTTGTATAGGATTTCTTTAGTAAAGAGAGGAGCAAGAAATGGAATGTCCTGTGGTTTGTCTAACAAACGAGTTAATCTAAGGATCGCATCCATCAGAGACGATTCCATTTGGCCAACAAATAAGGCTCGTTTCGCATTTTCCTTGGAATTGATTTGAAGCTTGGAGTCATTCATGACTTCTAGGATCTGGCTCTGTGTAAATTCAAGTTTCAGGCTCAAATAGGGAACCTCAGGGGAAGCTTTGATAACCTGGCCAACCACGGGGAGGTTCATAGAGGCAATAAGGTAATCGGATGAGCCGTATTGAAATCGTTTTTGTGCAAGAAGGACCTCTTTTAAGCCCTGGCTAACAACGCATAAGGAGGGCTTGTAGACTCTATAGGCCGGTTCGGACACATTGCTATATCGAATAAAAAATAAAGATGGAACTGAAGTTTCAAAAACTCCGTCTTTGTTCGAGTGTAAATTGATCAATTGGGCAAGCTCATTTTGTTGTTGAAATATATCCTCTGACATCATGTCCTCCTTGATGTTATTTTCTCAATTATAAATAAAAATCATACATAACGTCAGTAGTGGTGAGAGAAATAGGCAATGATTCAACATAATCGGGATACCGGTTTTTTGATGAATTAATGCATAATAAAATGGCACCCAGTAAGAAAGTACACCGTTGTGGATAATGATTTGCTCAATATGCAAAATAGTTTAAGGAGAAATTGATCATTATGACTAGTCAGATGTTTAGGAACTCCTACAGTTGATCAGTATCCTCAGTAGTGCCTCTAAGGAATAACCGATTTTTTGAGAGTTCTCTATAGAAAGCTACATGCTCGCTCTGATTAGTTTTCTGGTTGGCACTTCCCAATTCAGTATTGTGGGAATGCTTGATCAAGTTGCTGCTTCCACCTCTGTATCGGTGTCCACTGCAGGTCAGTTGGTTACGGTATTTGCACTCGGGAATGCGATCGGCACACCATTGATCATGGTGGTTACCGCTAAAATGAACCAGCGTCGCCAATTGCTAATGTCACTCGGGATTATCATTCTCGGAATAGCTGCAATGCTTGCCCTTCCGGGATTAGGCTTTCTTATGGCTTCCCGTATTGTCATAGGGGTGGGAACAGGCGTATTTGTCGTTTCGGCCTATGCCATAACAGCAAAGTTAGCTGCTCGTGGACGACAGGGCGGGGCCATGTCAACCGTTGCAATGGGATACAGCTCCTCGCTCGTTTTTGGGGTTCCCATTGGTCGCATCGTCGCGAATTACACATAATCATCAAAAAAATAGGAGGCTTTTATATGCAAAAAGTTACTTTGAACAATGGTGTTGAGATGCCTTTACTCGGTTTTGGTGTTTATCAGATTTCAGACCAAAGTGAGTGTGAACAGAGCGTTTATGACGCTATCATGGCAGGCTATCGGCTAATTGATACAGCTGCCTCTTATCTCAATGAAGAAGCTGTTGGCAGAGCGATCAAACGGAGTGGTGTGGCAAGAGAAGAGTTATTTATCACGACAAAACTTTGGGTTCAGGATACTGGCTATGAGCGCACCAAAAGAGCATTCGAAAAATCGCTGGAAAGATTGCAACTGGATTATTTGGACTTGTATTTAATTCATCAACCATTTGGCGATGTGTATGGATCTTGGCGTGCTATGGAGGAATTGTATCGTGAAGGAAAGGTCCGTGCCATTGGCGTTAGTAACTTCCAGATGGATCGTCTGATCGATTTGATGATTCATAACGAAGTCGCTCCTGCCGTAAACCAGGTGGAAACGCACCCTTTCAATCAGCAAATTGAAAGTGCTCAATTCATGAAGGAACATAAGGTTCAGATCGAATCCTGGGGACCTTTTGCCGAAGGCAGAAATAACTTGTTCCAAAATGAGCTGTTGGCATCCATAGCTGAAAAGTATAAAAAATCCGTTGCTCAGGTGGTTTTACGTTGGCTGACACAAAGAGAAATCGTTGTGATTCCCAAGTCAGTTCGGAAAGACAGAATTATCGAAAACTTCAATATCTTTGATTTTAAATTGAGCCATGAGGATATGGAGTCAATTGCTACGTTAGATACGAAAGAGAGTCTGTTCTTTTCACATAATGATCCTGAAATAGTGAAATCGATCGGTACCCGTAAACTTGACATTTAGTGCGCCAAAAAACAGGGGAAGAAGGGGTCTGAGATGGCAGACGCAAAAGAACTCACTATTGCGCAGAAGGCGATCGGAGATATTGCGCCTAAGATGGTGGAACTAACAGACGATATTTTGTTTGGGGACATATGGAAGCGTCAGGGCCTTTCACCGCGCGACCGCAGTTTGATTACGGTTTCCAGCTTAATAACCGGCGGAAATACGCAGCAGCTGAAAAACCATCTAAATCTGGCCAAAGAAAACGGCTTGTCGGAAGAAGAACTGATCGAAGCGATGACCCATCTTGCTTTCTATACAGGTTGGCCGAAGGCTATGTCAGCCATGATGGTTGCAAAAGAAGTATTCGCGAAAGGCAAATCATAAAAGATGTCATTCAGTATGTCAAGAGAGGTGATCCAATGGATATTCGTTCGCTCGGAAATACGGGATTGAAGGTAAGCGAATTGTGCCTGGGAACCATGACTTTTGGTAATCAGGCGGACAAAAAGGATTCGTTTCAAATTCTGGATAAAGCCTATGCAGCCGGCGTGTATTTCATTGACACGGCCGATGTGTATCCGATCGGAAGGGAATCGCATGCCGTCGCGGGTGCAACTGAGTCGATCATCGGTGAGTGGCTGCAGGGTAAACGAGATAAAGTGGTCCTTGCGACAAAATGTTTCGGCTCGATGGGACCGGGCCCCAACGAACAGGGACTAAGCCGGAAGCACATCATGACCTCGGTCGAGGACAGTTTACGCCGCTTAAAGACGGATTATCTCGACCTCTACCAAGCGCACCAATTCGACCCGGACACACCAATGGATGAAACCCTTCGTGCATTCGATGATCTTGTTCAGCAAGGCAAAGTTCGTTACATCGGGATCTCGAATTGGCGTGCCTGGCAGGTGGCAAAGGCAAATGGCATTGCGGAACGGAAAAATTATGCCAGGATTGTAAGTGTTCAGCCGCGCTATAATCTTCTGTTTCGGATGATTGAGGAAGATATTGTTCCCATGGCGCTTGACGAGGGGATCGGCATAATCAGCTACAACCCCCTTGCAGGGGGTATGCTGACATGTCGATATGGAAAAAACGCCCGCATCGAAGAAGGAACCCGGTTTGGACTCCGGAACAATGCGGGTGCTTTATACCAGGAGCGTTACTGGAAAGAAGCGACGTTCGACGCAGTTGAACGATATCGGAACTGGTGTGAAGCGTACAGCCTAGATCCGGTGACAACGGCCGTGAAATGGGTCACGCAGCAGCCGGGCATCACCTCCGCCATTATTGGTGCCAGTCGTCCGGGGCAGTTGGACGCGAGCCTGCAAGCTGCCGAAATGAATGCACTGACGGAACAGCAGCTGGACTGGCTCGACGGACTATGGTTCTCGCTGCCCCGCCGCCGCGAATTTAGCTAGAATGGGAAAATCACACAGAAAAGGGGTCTGCAATAATGTCAGGCCCTCTTTAACGCATCCGGGCTATAAGTATGTTCCTTTCGCTTCCGTATCTGAAGAGATCGCTCATAACTGCATTACCTGCGTGGCGCCGACAAAAACCTTTAATCTTGCGGGTATCCAAACGTCGAGCATTATTGTGCCAAACCCGGAGTTTCGTAAACTCGTAGACCGTGGCATCAATACCGATGAGATCGCTGAGCCTAATGTTTTTGCGATTGAAGCAGCCATCTCCGCCTATACGGATGGCGAGCCTTGGCTGCAAGGTTTGTTGGATTTTATATGGACGAATAAGCAGGTTCTGGAGCAATATCTTGCTTGTGAACTGCCACAACTTCAAGTTATTCCTTCGGAAGCCACTTATTTGGCCTGGATCGATTGCCAGGCTGTGACCCATAACACAAGTCAACTGTGTAAGTTCATAAGGGAAAAGACAGGATTGTATGTCTCGGAAGGCGCTATTTATGGCGGGAATGGACACGGCTTCATTCGCATGAATTACGCCTGCCCAAAAGAACGACTTGTCGATGGGTTACAGCGTTTAAAAAAAGGGATCGAGGCATTTCAAAAATGGAATGATTAATATATAAATATCTGAGGAGGATTGTTATCGGAAATGAAGATAAAGTTGACGGTTGGAAATGATGAATATACAGCCACTTTGAATGGCAGTCGAGCAGCGGCAGATTTTCTGGCGTTGTTTCCAATGACATTAACGTTGAAAGATTATGCGGGCACGGAAAAGATCAGCGACCTTCCGGCCCGTCTGTCTACGGCCGGTTCTCCGGAGGGTACAAGTGCTTCCGCAGGAGATATTACGTATTACGCCCCTTGGGGAAATTTGGCCGTTTTTTATCGGGATTTCGGCTATGCTCCGGGTCTTATCAAGTTAGGAAGAATTGATGCAGATGGTAAAAATTTTGCTTCCTATAAGAAACCAATCGAAGTACAGATGGATATCGTTAGGAATGAAAGCTGATTTTATCGTTATGATCGTCGACATGTGGCACATCCCGTAAAGTACCACCGATAATTATTTCTCCAGAGTTCATTTTAGACTTAAATACAGAGACCAAGAAGGAAGTAGATCGTAGGCATCGTTTACTTTCTAATGCTAGTGAGAACACAATGAAAACTAGATTAATTAAAGGTTACTCTAAGAGATTAATTCGTGCATTATACTCTTTGGTTTTAGAAGATACAGGTGTATGGCAAGATGACATTATTAAGATGAAGAATGCCATATTAAACTATTGTGAGATTGACTCCGCTTTAGTTGATTATCTGTATGCTTGTTACTTGGATGGTAATAATGTACTTGTCGAAGAGTTTCTGGGAGTTGCAGATGAAGTATATAGCTATTTTGAGAACGCCTTGAATGCAATAGCTGCTTCCAGAACTTCCTTCGACTAACACCATATTGACGCTTCGGGTCACTCTGAGAAGCGAGTGACCTCATCCAGCCTCCTAAGCCCGTCGGGACGTCACTGCATTAGGTTTTCGGCAAGCCTCACAACTATAAGCAGCGACTCTAAGGGGCCAGGACGTCGTCAAATACAAAACGTTATCAGAAATTACTGCAAATGATGCTATAAGCTGTATAGGAGTTGATTGTTTTGAACTCAATTCATTGAACAAGCAAAACAAACTTTCGAAACATGGGGAATTGAATGGGCCATTTGCGGAGGAATGGCTATTGATATATTTCTGGGAGAAGAAACTAGAAAACATTATGATCTAGATCTATTCGTTTTTGTAAGACGACAAGAACATACATGCTTAAAATCCGCGTATCTGCGGCTTTTTGTGTTTAAACGATAAATGTTCTAGTCCAAACCCGACGACAAGAATATTTATCGTTTGCCGAAAAAGACAAGAACATATATGGTTAACCGTGGTTGATAAGGATTCTCATTACAGATGTGGGTTCGTATCCCGAATCACTGAAATGGGCTTATAGGTACATTACCGCTCAGAAATGAGCGGTTCTACTACTTACAGATATATTAACGGATCCCTTTTGGTAAAATGAGTTAGAGAATAGGCCGGTTGTTGACTAATTGTACAGAAGATCACTTTGGAGTAAGGGTTACTGGTAAGACAAGAGGCTCCCTGCAACGGATGGAGTAAGAAACGATAACTTAGTGAAATGATGCCTGCCGGCAGATGCCAGGCAGGCTATTTATATCTGATCGCTGAAACTTTAATTACGCAAAATTTAGTTTTGACGTAATTTTATGTTGCTAAAAACTGTTTTTTTCGTTGTCAGTAAAAAGCACACGATAGGGTGGTTCGACCAATCCCTTGCCTTGCCGATGATGTTCTTGCCTAGTCAAAATAGCCAAGCATGTCGATCAGGTAATGGGGAGCCGAGACCGAATTGGCGATTAGTGCAAGTGTTTTGGCCTCCCGCGCTAGTTACAGGCAGACCTTCTCTTTGTAGTATAGATATATGCTGCTTTGCACAGTATGAAGTTGGAGGTGCTTTATGCAAAAAGTGACTTTGAACAATGGGATCGAGATGCCGATTCTCGGCTATGGGGTTTTCCAGATTCCAGATCCCCATGAATGTGAACAATGCGTATATGACGCTATTGAGGCAGGATATCGTCTCATCGATACCGCGGCATCTTATCAGAATGAAGAAGCAGTTGGTAAAGCCATTAAACGAAGCGGCGTTCCTAGAGAAGACTTGTTTATTACAACAAAGCTCTGGATCCAGGATGCCGGTTATGAGCGCACCAAGAAAGCATTTGAAAATTCGCTAGTCAAGCTACAATTGGATTACCTGGATTTGTATCTGATTCACCAGCCGATTGGAGATGTATATGGCTCTTGGCGCGCGATGGAGGAGTTATACCTTGAAGGAAAGGTCAGAGCCATTGGAGTAAGCAACTTTCCGATGGATCGGTTAATTGATCTGAGCATTCACAACAAAGTTACTCCTGCCGTAAACCAGGTTGAAATCCATCCTTTCTACCAGCAGATCGAAAACGCGAAATACATGAAGGAGCACCATGTTCAAATCGAATCCTGGGGACCTCTAGCGCAAGGGAAAAACAACATTTTCCAGAATGAAGTTTTAGTTGCCCTCGCCGAGAAACATCGGAAAACTGTTGGACAAGTCATCTTGCGATGGTTGACGCAAAGAGGAGTCGTGGCAATTCCAAAATCTGTTCGTAAGGAAAGAATTGTGGAGAATATCAACATCTTCGACTTTGAATTAAGCCAAGGGGACATGGATAGAATTGCTGCGTTGGATACCAAAACAAGTTTGTACCCTGGATCTGAACGTAATCCGGAGACTGTAAAATGGCTCTCAAATTATAAGGCTAATCTTTAGTTTTAGGCACATCACACTAACTGATGACGTAGGAGGAGTTAGCATATGCAGAAAGTGACTTTAAATAATGGCGTAGAGATACCCATTTTGGGATTTGGTGTTTATCAGATTCCGGATGCCAAAGAATGCGAACAAAGCGTATATGAAGCGCTCTCGGCAGGTTACCGCTTGATTGACACTGCGGCCGCCTATCAGAATGAGGAAGCGGTTGGCCGGGCCATCAAGCGAAGCGGCGTACCTAGAGAAGATATTTTTATAACGACCAAGCTTTGGATTCAAGATACGGGGTATGAACGTACCAAAAAGGCGTTCGAAAAATCGCTGGCCAAACTGCAACTGGATTATTTGGACTTGTATTTGATTCATCAACCGTTCGGCGATGTATACGGATCTTGGCGTGCCATGGAGGAGCTGTATCGTGAAGGCAAAATCAGGGCTATTGGTGTAAGCAACTTCCAAATGGATCGTCTGATCGATCTGATTATTCACAATGAAGTCACGCCGGCCGTCAACCAGATTGAAACGCATCCGTTCTGCCAACAAATCGAAAGCGACCAATTCATGCGAGAGAATCATGTTCAGATCGAATCTTGGGGACCTTTTGCGGAAGGACGCAACAACCTGTTCCAGAACGATATTCTCGTCTCGATTGCTGGGAAGCACAATAAGTCGGTTGCGCAAGTGGTATTGCGCTGGTTGACGCAAAGAGGAGTCGTGGCGATTCCGAAGTCCGTTCATAAGGAACGAATCATTGAAAATATCAATATTTTCGACTTCGAATTGAACCAAAATGACATGGCCAAAATCGCAACGTTGGATACGAAGAAGAGCTTGTTCATGTCTCACAATGATCCCGAAATCGTGAAATCGCTCAGCAGTTATAAATTTGAGGCGTAATTTAAGGAGGAAGAGGATGACAAATATTAGCGAGCAAGAGTTGACCCATCTGAATCAAAGACTTCAGGAAATAGAAAACGTACGGGCTCTTCGGGAGCTTGTGGATACCTTCTCCATATTGGCAGACAAGAAAGATGTTCGTAACCAAGTGCTGCTTTTTACCGAAGACGCTACCGTTGATTCCTACTTGGGTGGTCAGTTGGTTTCGAGTTTGAAGGGGACGAAGGATATGGGAGATGCCTTTGAAGCTTTTCTCAGCAATTTCGAAACAGTGTATCATTTTAACGGTCAACATCAATTGTCGATAAGTGGAAATAAGGCGGAGGGTACCCTTTACTGTCTAGTTGATCTTATATCTGTGGAAGACGATAAAAAAATGAAAACGACCAGCGGCGTTTATTATCGCGATGAATACGTCTATGAAAACGGAAAGTGGTTGATTGCTAAAAGAACCTCAACCTTCGCTTGGCAAGACAGACAAGCTATAAACTCATAAAAGATGGACGAAACATAAGTAACCTAGATGAAGCTGCCGTTATTTTTGGCAGCTTCACTATATTTCATGATTGGGGTAAGGAGGCGAATGAGAGATGACGATAAACTCCGTTGATCGTATTAAAATACCTAAGGGTTTTTGGGTGGGATTAAAATACTTGAATATTGCGCCTAGTGATGTGGTCCGTGAAGCAGGTCTGCCGCTCACCATCGTGAACGACCAGAGTTTTGTTACAACGGACCAATATTTTGCGCTTTGGCAAGCGTTCTCCGATATCGTAGAGGATCCAGCCGTGAGCACCGTAAAACTTTCAATGAATTTCGAAAACGCGCAATTGCCGCCGAGTGTCATGGCTCCCTATCATGCGCGCGACTATCGCGATGCATTAAACCGAATGGCGAGGTACAAACAATTGTGCGCCCCCGAACGGATTCTTATCGTCGAGGAAGGCGAGTTATGTACTATTGAACTGTCGTGGCTTTTTTCCGAGCGACGCGAACCGCCGATGCTTATTGGAGTGTCATTAGCTTCGTTGGTGGAGCTAGGGCGACGGGGATCCGGTAAGCCCCTGAACGCACACGCCGTCGTACTTTCTCGCCCAATAGGAAACGTTCAGGCCCTTGAAGATTTCTTCGGCTGCAGCGTTCGGGCTGGATCAGATAGAAGTCGATTGATCCTTCGCCGAAGCGATCTCGACCGCTCGTTTATCTCATATAACGAAGAGCTTTTGGAAATTCTGACTCCTGCGCTAGACAAGTCTCTAGAAAAGAAGTTACGCAGCAACTCCATTACGGAAACGGTGAAATGGATTATGAAGCAGAAACTTGCTTCGGGACGGCCCGACATGCGGGTCGTTGCAAGCGAGCTTGGAATGAGCGAGCGTACCTTGCATCGCCGTCTGACGGACGAAGGCGCGAGTTTTAAACAATTGCTGACTGACACCAGACGAGAGAGTGCCCTTGGATATTTGGCGGATCCTTTGCTCGATTTGAAAGAAGTTGCATTTCTGCTTGGATACGAAGATACGAATTCGTTTTTTCGGGCTTTTCGCCAATGGGAAGGGAATACGCCTTCCCATTGGCGCGCTGAACATCTGCACGGCAGCGTCTCAATCGATAGAACTGGAATAACGACTATTCATTAATGAACAATGAATTATCAGCATCTTTTCAAGAGAACAGTAGGAGAGTTCAATATGACGTTTGGAGCGAGTATTATGGCCGGATGTGCTAGTTACACTGCATTGCCCAATCGTTACAATAACTACAGCTAAGAATCTAACATAAAGAAACGGAGGAGATTAGACTTGATCAACGTGCTGATCTTAGGTGCGAACGGAGGTATTGCTCGTCACGCCATTGAACGACTCCTAAACGATACGGATGCCCGGCTAACTCTTTATCTACGCAACGCCAACCGATTAGGGAAATTAAACGCTGAACGCGCCCGCGTTGTGGAAGGCGATGTTCTGGATAAAGTATGCTTGAAAAGAGCCATGGTCGGGCAGGATGTCGTGTATGCCAATCTGGATGGCGATCTGGAACGAATGGCCCGAATCATCGTGGAAGCGATGAAGGATACCGGCGTCAAACGGCTCATTTTTATCAGCTCCATGGGAATTTATGGGGAAGTGCCGGCACAGACGTATAGTCCGGTCTTGGATCCCTATCGAAAATCTGCCGAGGTCATTGAAGCCTCTGATCTGGATTACACCATAATTAGACCGGGCTGGTTCACCAATAAGAATGAGATTGACTATGAAATCACTCACAAGGGTGAAGCTTTCAAAGGCCGGGAAGTATCCCGCAAAAGCGTTGCCGATTTGATTGTGAAGCTGGTCCGAACGCCTGGATTGGAAATTCGCAGCAGCGTGGGAATAAGTAAGACATCATAAAAGAAGCGGCAACAGGCCAGAAGAATGATCAACATTAGGCTCGCAAGTATAGAGAGATGGAAAGGGAGTACAAATGGAGAAAACCAACAAAACATACCATACACAGGCCATCATGTTTTCACTTCTAATGTGCAGTTTCATCGGTATGTTTAGCGAAACGGCACTTAATATTGCACTTAGTAACTTAATGCATGTGTTTCAGATATCGGCTGCAACAGCACAATGGTTGACGACCGTGTACTTGCTCGTTCTTGGTATTATCATGCCGGTAAGCGGATTGTTGCTTCAAAGGTTTACGACGAGACAACTGTTTATAGTGTCGCTTATTAGCCTGATCTTGGGTACTGCCGATGCGGCGCTTTCGATCAACTTCGAAATGTTGCTTGTCGCCCGGATTATTCAAGCCATCGGCATGGGTCAGCTGCTCCCGCTGATGTTCAATACAGTGCTCATCATTTACCCTCAGGAAAAAAGAGGCTCGGCAATGGGGCTCATCGGGCTTGTCGTGATGTGTGCTCCAACGACCGGACCGACGATCGCGGGGATATTAATTCAATATTTGTCCTGGCACTACATCTTCTGGCTTTCGTTGCCGTTTTTCGTCATCGGTATGTTCGTCGGATTGAAAAATTTAGAAAATATAACCGAGGTCAAGAAGCCCCGTATTGACCTGCCGTCGGTTATTGCCTCAACCATCGGGCTCGGCGGCGTGGTATACGGATTCAGTAAAGCCGGAGAAGGCTCGGGGGGCTGGGCCCATCCGGTCGTCATCTCTTCGATTGCCATCGGAATCGTTGCTCTCGTGCTGTTTGTACTGCGGCAGATCCGGATGCGCGAACCGATCTTAAATGTGGGCGTCTTCAAGTATCCCATGTACGTCATTAGCGTGCTTATGGTCCTGTCGTCAATGTTGATGGCCATGTCGCTCGCCATCATACTGCCGATGTTTCTCCAGAATGGCAAAGGACTTTCCACGTTAACCACTGGTCTCATCTTGTTGCCAGGAAGCTTATTGAACGGCATTCTCTCCAATCGTATGGGAGTTCTGTTTGATAAATACGGACCGAAGTGGCTTGTGACCCCCGGACTCGTGATAGCCGGTGTAACCCTGTGGTTTTTCACGAATGTATCGGTTGCATCCACCTTGGCCTTAATTATCTCGCTTCACGTTGTGATTATGATCGGCTTGGCGATGATTTGGATTCCGGCCCAAACAAACGGGATCAATCAATTGCCGCCTTCATTGTATCCGCATGGCACAGCAGTTATGAATACCATACAGCAAGTAACGGGTGCTATTGCGACGGCTGTTTCCATCAGTATCCTGTCAAGCGGCATGAACCGGTATTTGCAAAATTCCGCAGCGCCGATGCAACCAAATGAAATGGCAAATGCGATGGCGCTGGGCTCGCAGCAAGTTTTCTGGTTTGCAACAATCGTGGCGGTCATCGGATTGATCATCTCATTCTTCATTAGACGCGTTGTCGTTAAGCGTACCGCAACGAATTCAATTGCACAAAACCATTAATGGACGGAGAGGAACTCAATGACAAACGCAAATGAACAAGTATGTTTTATTACGGGAGCCAACAAAGGTATTGGCGCCGCGATCGCTAAGGAGGCTTTAGGACAAGGCTACAAAGTCGTTGCTACGGCCCGCAATACGGAGGGGATGGAAACGACGCTTGGAGCTTCACCGAACCTGTTGATCTCCAAGCTTGATCTTACCAAAGAGGACCAAGTTCAGGCTTCCGCTCAGGCAGCTTTAGCCAAATTCGGACGGATCGATGTGTTGGTTAACAATGCAGGATACGGCCAACTCGGCTTCTTTGAAGAGACTTCCGAGGAGCAGATCCGTGAACAGATGGAAACCAACGTGTTCGGGACGATGCGGCTCACTCGCGCCGTTCTGCCAATCATGCGTAAGCAGCGCTCCGGATACGTCATTGTCTTCAGTTCCATGATGGGTCTCATGTCCATTCCGGGCGGATCCGTATATAGTGCATCGAAGTTCGCTTTGGAAGGATGGGCTGAGGGACTTCGTTCCGAACTGCAGCCTTTTGGGATTCGTTGCATGATCGTGGAACCTGGCCCCTTCCGTACAGACTTCACCAATAAACAGACGTCGGCCAAATTCTCTGAGCTCGAAATCGAAGACTATGCGCAGCAAAGAAAATTGATGCACGACTTTTACTTCGCGGGAGAGCAATTCGGAGATCCCGGCAAGCTTGCGAGGGCATTGATGAAGGTGACAAGGGGTGCCAACCCTCCGCTGCGCTGGTTGGCCGGTAAGGGCATGGTCGGTGCCGTCATCCAGCATTTTAAAGGACGCATCTCCGAATACGAAGCGTGGCACGAGGTATCCGACAATACAAATTTTGATTGAGGACCGAATAACGTAGAGTGAAATGATATGTAAAAGCGCAGATTGGGAAATTGCGAATCTAGGTTAGGAATGAGAAAGGATTTCCCTAGGAATTCTAAAAAGAAGGGATTGACTTGGAGTTAACTCCATATGATAGGCTCAATCTCAGGGAGGAATTATAATGGAATATGTGAAGCTTGGAAATTCAGGTCTGGACGTATCCCGAATCTGCCTCGGCTGTATGGGCTTCGGCGTTGCGGAGCGGTGGGTGCACCCATGGGTGCAGAATGAAGAGAATAGCCGCACCATTATTAAGAGAGCTTTGGAACTCGGCATCAACTTCTTCGATACGGCAAACGTGTACTCGGACGGGACGAGCGAAGAGATTGTCGGCCGGGCCCTCAAGGATTACGCGAACCGGGATGAGATCGTACTCGCGACGAAGGTTCATTTCCGAATGCACGAAGGTCCGAACGGTATGGGACTGTCGCGCAAGGCGATCATGAGCGAAATCGATAAGAGCCTGAAGCGTCTGGGTACAGATTATATCGATCTATACCAGATCCATCGGTGGGATTATAACACACCAATCGAAGAGACGATGGAGGCTCTACATGACGTGGTGAAAGCCGGCAAGGCGCGGTACATTGGAGCTTCCGCTATGTACGCCTGGCAATTCCTGAAGGCATTGCATGTCGCCGAGAAAAACGGTTGGACCCGGTTTGTATCGATGCAGAACCATTACAACCTCATTTATCGTGAAGAAGAACGCGAGATGATGCCGCTGTGCAAATCTGAGAAAATCGGTGTGATCCCATACAGCCCGCTCGCATCGGGAAGATTGACACGGGATTGGTCGGAGAAGACGCATCGTTCCGAAACGGACCAGACGCAGAAATCCAAGTACGATGCCTTCGCGGATACGGACCGGGAAATCGTGGAGCGAGTGGCTGCTATTGCGGAACAGCGAGGCGTCCCACGCGCACACATCGCCCTTGCCTGGCTGCTGCATAAAGAACCGGTCACGGCTCCGATTGTGGGTGCAACGAAAATATCCCATCTCGAAGATGCCACAGCCGCTCTTGTGATAAAGCTTACTCCAGAAGAAATCGCATCGCTTGAAGAGCCGTATGTACCGCACCGCGTTGTCGGCGCTTTGTAACCCGTTCTTCAGATAGTTCATATATATATGTTCCTAGAAAGGTGAAATCTTCACCATAGACTGATTGGATGGAGTAGGATAATCGCCATCCTTTATATCAAATATCCCGGTTGAAGAGAGAGTATAAATAATAAGCCTACCTTTTTGAGGTAGGCTTATTTCTACAACTTCTTGTTTGAAGTAAGTTTCAAATATCGAATCTTATGCCAGCCAAATACATCCCTTTAACAGCTAATCCCCGCGCTGCATCAAGCGCCACGAGACGCCCCGACCCCCGCGAATTAGCTCGTGCGTTCCTTATTTCGGCAATCTCCTGGTTGGCGATATCCGCATTGTTTTTCAGTCCGTTGTTATTGGAATCCACAATATTCTTGATGGTTGCTCCTGTTTCATTCTCACCACCAGATTCGTCCGGAAGCTTGATGCTAGCTGTCAATCAGCATTCCTTCTCAAATTGGTTATTTCTTTAGGTGTTCTTCAACTGAGCGTAGTGGTTGATATGCTTATTCCACAATAACGAGCAGATGTCGCAAAAGTTTAATCAACATGTAAACAAAATGTCACAGTGATCAGAGTGATGACAAAGAAAACGTTATATTTACGGTATAAAAGGCGATCGATAACCATTTAAGCATTATTTTTACATCACTAGTTGATTTGATTATTCAAAAACAAATGGTTAACATAAGAAACGATGATTTTTGCGAGGCAATGCAATTTAAGAAATAGAGAAGGGAATTCTAGATGAATAAAGCCAAAATCCTTATTATTGAAGATGATGCAGCAATAGCCGACTTGCTTTCTTACGGGCTCGAACTGGAGGGTTTCCAAACACGCACAGCGGCAGACGGAGAAGCAGGAATGAGCCAACTCAACCAATGTCAACCTGATCTACTGGTCCTCGATTGGATGCTGCCCGATCAAAGTGGATTGGATATTTGTAAAAAGGTAACCGCTTCGTTCAACATACCGATCTTAATGATTACCGCAAAATCGGATATCACCGATAAAATATTGGGCCTTGAATTCGGTGCGGATGATTATATAACCAAACCATTTGATTTGCGGGAAGTGGTCGCCCGAATTCGGACAATCCTCCGGAGGGTTGATCAAGCGAACAACAGAAAAGACGATCAGAGGGAAGTGATCCGTTTCGAACAAATTGAAATCACTGTGGAAGAACGTCTTGTTCAAAAAGATGGCAGTGTGGTTGATTTGACGCCGAAAGAGTTTGATTTGCTGATGACCTTGGTTGGACATCGAGGCAAAACGTATACACGCGCGGAATTGTTAGATATCGTATGGGGGTATGATTTTCCGGGAGATACCCGTACGGTGGATACTCACATTCAAAGGCTGCGTAAAAAGCTGGATGCCGGCGATCTGATCACGACTGTATTTGGAATAGGTTATAAGTTCGAAAATAGGCGGCAACCCAAATGATTCGAAATATAAGCGTTAAATTCATCATCGGGTTCTTCCTGATATTTTCGCTCTCTTTTCTGGTGTTAAATCAAACGGTAAAGGAGTCCATTCGGACCAGTAACAAAAAAATCGTGGCTTCGGAGTTAATTGGATTGAAGAACAACAGCAATATCTATGTGCGACAAGCATTTCTGATCAATCACTTTTCGAACAATCGGCTTTACTTTGGCCAAATGGCCGAGGAAATGGCCAGTGACTTGAATCATGCCACCGGCAGCAGCGTCGGCGTATATACGGTGGATGGGGAATTACTGTATGCATCGGATGGGTCCATTCCGCATCAAACCAATGCCGATTTAAAACAAGCGATAGAGGGGAAGACGGCATACAGCATCACTTACGGTCGAGACAAGACATCCGTCCTATTCTCATATCCTGTTTTTATTGACGGGACGAACGTTGGTATTTTACGGTTTTCCAGAGATTTCAGTCTGCTCTATGAGCAAAGCCGAAGGATTACGGACATCATCTTTTATATCGCGCTGGCTATTTTCGCCACAGCTTTCCTCTTTTCATTTATTCTCTCCAGGCATATTACCATTCCACTCGTCAAATTAACTCGAGCATCCAGTGAGGTGAAAAATGGAAATCTGGAAGTACGCATCCGGTTCAAGCGAAGGGATGAGATTGGAAGGCTCGCAGACAATTTTAACGATATGATTGATCAAATTAGCAGTCAGATGACGATTATCCGAAAAGACCGGGATCACCTTCAGGTTCTTCATGAACAGGAGAAGCGCTTTTTTGACAACATCACCCATGAACTTAAGACGCCATTGACTTCAATATTAGGATACGCCGAGATTATACGTAAAAAAGGAGAAGCTGACCGGTACTTTTTCGAAAAGGGCATGAACCATATCATAGAGGAAAGCCGGCGTCTTCATGACATGGTCTTGAAGCTGCTGGAGGCGTCACGCCAAGACATTCAGATTATGGAGCCTGAAAAAGTTGATGCGGGGAGCATTTTGAAAGATGTGTGTGATTCGATGGGGATCCGGGCTCAACGCTATAAGAAAAGCATTCGATATGAGATCCATAACGAATTGATCGTATACGGTCAGGGAGACCGATTACGCCAGCTTTTTATCAATCTACTGGACAATGCCATCAAATACAGCACCGATCAAGCAGAAATATACGTGAAGGCTAAGAAAACTGACACGAAGGTTCAATTTGTTTTTATCAATCCAAGTGACCCTATTGAGGAAGATCAAATAGCCCATTTATTTCAGCCATTTTATTTGGGAGACCGTCATACATCTGAGAAGGGAAGTGTGGGGCTGGGGCTCAGCATCTCCAGATCCATTGTGGATGAACATGGCGGAAACATTCGCATGACCAGCGAAAACCATTATACGGTCGTCACAGTAGAATTTGAATATATGAAAGTCCGAAAGGACGGAAATCCAACATGAAGAATATTACATCTTTAGCAGTATCCTTAGTTCTGGTGCTGGTTTTATCCGGCTGCGAATGGTTTGGGCCCAAAACAGAGACGATTGTTATACCGGGTCAGGATGAGAAACAAACCGAAAATGGAGGGATACAACCCTTTCAGGTAAGGACAATCTATCGACTTCCCGACGAATTCATAAACACCGGTCAACTATTAGGATGGTCTGGTACGAAATCCGTTATTGCTGCCCAAAGGAAAGATAACGTATCAGAGCAAACCGTGCTAAAGCGCATCGCTTCCCCATACGAGAAAAGTGAGGCTATACCCGGGATTCAAATGGAGTCTCCTCTGATCGAATTGTCTCCTGATGGTTTGTTCATCCGTGAACTATCCGCCACAAGGTCGGAAACGGCTTTGAAGCTGATATCACTTAAGGATGGCAAAGAAACCGAGGTAGCCCATTTCAAATATAATGAGCAGTTGTACTTTCAGGATGTCGCATGGTCCAATAACAGCCAATATCTTTGTTATCTAATTATTGATCCAATAGCTAGTGGGGAAGCCAAAATTCGTTTATTGAATATCCGTAACAAAGCTTCCGTAACGTATACGCTAAAAGGTTTTGTTAAGGGAAATAACCTTGCAAAAGTGAATGTATCTGATGACGGACACAGTGTACTTTTCACTGCCTTTCAAACCGGTAAAACCAAGAAAAACATCATCATGCTGGGGACGGTCAATGGAAATTCGATCGATATTCAATATGAACATCAGAGTGATGAAAACCATGCCGCTTGGCTGAATAACGATCAGTTTGTATTCCTTGGAACCGATGGTACGTTATTCGAGTATGATCAGCGTACAAAAGAATTATCTGTGCTGCTTGAAAAAGTGGAGGAATTCAAACTGTCACAAGACAGGAAATGTATTGCCTATTCCACTTATGACAAGGACACGATTTACGCAGGAAAGATTCAAGGGAATAATGTTCTGTCTAACGAAGCTGTTTATCATGGGTTGAAACCATCCCAAATGTACTGGAGTCCTGACGATAAAGGTTTACTCGTCTATGGGCAAAAGTTTTATTCACCTTCCTCGAATAGCCAAACGATGACAATGGACGGACAGGCACTGCTTATTGAATTCCAATAAGCCTCCCTATTTAATGAGTCTAAATACCTAAAGAAACAACCTTACTTACGGATCGAATCGTAAATAAGGTTGTTTTTTTGTCCATAAAGGAGTGGAGGTTGTGACAACTTGTTTACATCTTGATCAAACTTTAGCGACATCCGGTAGCTATATTAAAGGAGTAATAAACAGCCCATATACAGACAAGGAATGAAACATGAATGATGGGAAAGCAAAACCAATTGTTGAAACGCTATATGCCTGGATTAGATGGATTAAGAGCCATATCCGTTCTAGCTGTTATCGCGTACCACTTCAATTTGAAGGGAGCTAAGGGCGGGCTGCTGGGAGTAGAGGTTTTCTTTGTTCTATCCGGCTACCTGATCACGGATCAACTTTTATGGGAGTGGAAAACTCAACGTACAATCTCCTTATTGCGTTTTTGGATCAGAAGAATACGTAGACTGCTGCCGGCGATGGTCAGCATGCTTTTGGTTGTGGCAATAGGGTTGATTCTCATAGATCCATCCAGAATGCAAACGTTGAGAGGAGATTTCCTTTCCTCCGTTTTTTATGTGAATAACTGGTATCTCATTTTTCATCGGGTATCGTATTTTGAAAGTTTCGGTCCGCCTTCTCCCATCGGACATCTTTGGTCGCTGTCTATTGAAGAGCAATTTTATGTGATTTGGCCACTGCTGTTATCCATGCTTATCAGGTATTTAAGGCGCCGGGGTAAACTTGTGGTGTTTGTTCTTTCATTAGCTGCCGTTTCCGCCATCGTCATGGTGCTCCTATATGTGCCAGGAACGGATCCTAGCAGAGTTTATTACGGAACGGATACCCGGGCATTCGCAATCCTGATTGGAGCAGCATTAGCCGTTGTATGGCCAAGCTGGAAGCTGACTGACCAAATCTCCTCAATGGCTCGCTCCCTTTTGGACTTATTTGGGGCGGCAGGAATGGTGATTTTGTTGATCATGATGAATCAAACGAACGAATATGATCCTTCGCTGTACCCGGATGGCTTTTTGTTTCTGTCTGTAGTCACTGTAGTTATCATTGCCGTGCTGGTACATCCAGCCAGTCGATTGGGATCCATCCTGGCGGTCAAACCTCTAAGCTGGATCGGAAAACGATCTTATAGTCTTTATATATGGCATTATCCAGTCATTATTTTATCAAGTCCGGCAGCGAATGCTGGGGAACCCAAATTCGCAGACATTTTTCTGCAGCTAACGCTCATTTTTATGTTGTCTGCTCTGTCCTACAGGTTTGTTGAAGAACCGATTCGAAGAGGTCATCTATGGACCCATCTGCGCCTTACCAAAAGCCGTGGCTCTATCAAGTTGTTAATTGTACTTGGATTAATCATGTCTGCCTTCTTCGTTACGTTATTTTGGAAGTGCAGCATCACGCAGAGTCAATCTAAGCCTGCTTTGCCTGATACGGCTGTTCAGACTAACCCATCTGACGAGATGCCGATCATGCCAGATGACCAATCTAATGCTGTATCTAATGAGCTTTCAAATGAAGGAGAAGAAGTAACGGCCATAGGAGACTCGCTTCTTTTGAACGCCAAACCTTTTTTAGAAAAAATGTTGCCTGGAATCATTATTGACGGCAAAGTAGGACGCCAAATGTCCGCGGCAAAAGAGGTTGTTGAAAAACTCCGGCAAGAAGGGAAGCTGAAGAAGAAAGTGATCATTGAACTCGGTACAAACGGTGCTTTTAACAAAAGTACATTGCGCTCATTAGTAAATTCCCTTCAGGGAACAGAACAAATCTTCCTTGTAACGACCAGGGTACCGAAAAATTGGCAAGATCCCGTAAACGATGTCCTAAAAGAAATTTCAGGAGAATTTAAAAATATAACCATCATAGACTGGTACTCCGCTAGCGAAAGTAGAGCCAACTTGTTTTATAAAGATGGAGTTCATCTAAGGCCGGAGGGCGCCAAGTATTATGCATCATTGTTAGTTGAAGCGGTAAGATAAGCAAACCCATTTATGAAAGGATGAAAAGAAAATGAAAAAACATAAAATATGGATAACATGGGCGTTTGTTATCATCATCTTTGCTGGTGGATATTTCAGTCAGCGTCATCAGAGCTCCAAAACAACAGAGCAGGGGAAACTAGGGGGGGAACAAATCATATCATCTCAGCAGAATAAAGCATCTTCAGAACCTGCTTCCCAAAAAAACGAAAACAAGGAACTGCCTCAGCATCTTGATGGAGAAGGAATTACTGTCATTGGAGATTCGGTTATGATCGGAATTGAGCCTTATTTGAAAGAAAAACTGCCCAAAATAACGGTTGACGGCAAGGTTGGAAGACAAATGTCCCAAGCCCAAAAGCTAACCGATGAATTAAAAGCCGAAGGGAAATTAGGAGATCGCATTATTATCGAGCTCGGCACCAATGGACCTTTTAACAAAAAGAGTCTTCGTAGTTTGCTCCAGTCTCTTTCGGACAGGAGGTTATTTGTAGTCACCACAAGAGTTCCAAAAGGATGGCAGGACACGGTCAATGCAAATATTAAGGAAGTAGCCAGTGAATTTGACAATGTTAAAATTGTTGACTGGTATGCAGCCAGCGAAGGGAAACAAGATATTTTTTATAAAGACGGGGTTCATTTAAAGCCTGACGGATCGAGATATTATGCATCTCTTCTGATCGCAGCCTTGGAAGAACAGTAAGCGTATATTCTCTTTATTGTTCAAGAAAGGAGAAACAAAATGTCATTAAAAACGAAGAGGATTGCAGCCATTCTTGCTTTGATTTTGATTATGCTTTCCGGTGTGGTTGCCTACTATTTGTACTCTCTATATAAGGGGCTAGAAGGTTTAAATAAAACAGATAGCCAAAAGTCTCTATTTGCCGCAGTTAACACATCTGATACCGAGTACGTAGAGCCTCCTAAGTGGGAGGGAACTGAGACGGTCAATATTTTATTCATGGGGGTCGATGCACGTGGAGTCAAAAAAGGAGAGATCCCCAGATCTGACACCATGATGGTTGCCTCTTTGGATCCTGTGCGTAAAAGAATTCATCTGTTTTCCATTCTTCGCGACACGTATACAGATATTCCTGATCACGGCAAAAATCGGATTAATACGGCAATCACGCATGGGCCAAACACGGCGATGAAAGCAGTAAGCGATTTGCTAGGAATCCCTGTACAGTACTATGTATATACAGACTTTTCAGGGTTTATAAAACTAGTTGACGAAATAGGGGGAGTTGAATTCTATGTTGAGAAGGACATGAACTATGAGAGCGCAGCCGATCAGCATGAATATGATATTCATCTTACTGAAGGAAAGCAACATTTGGATGGGAAAACAGCATTACAGTACGTTCGCTTTCGACATGACGCCTTATCGGATTACTCCCGGACGAAACGCCAACGGGACTTTGCCGATGCGGTGGCCCAGAAAATGAAAAGCACAACATCTATTATGAAACTTCCTTCCATTCTGGAGAAAGTTAGTCCTTATATGGATACTAATCTAACGGTAAATGATATGTGGAAGCTGGCATCGGTAGGATATCAGAGCAAATTGGAAGGAAGTGAACAAATTCCGCCAATGAAGCTGATTAAGGAGGCCTATATGGGCAAAGCAGCTGTTCTGGATGTATCGAGCCGAAAAAAACTGAAAGATTTTGTTCGGAACATTATGGAAAGTGTCCCAACCGAAGCTCCCAATTCTTTGGAGACTGGGGAATCAGGAGTTTCCGCTGGGAGGAACAAATGAAAGAGGAGGGACCAAAATGCTCGGGGATTGGTCTTGCAGCGGCAGGTGTCATAATTGATGATAAGGCGGCGGGCGTGTGTTTTGTCAAAAATCCGACGATAAGAACATATAGGGTTAACCGTGGTTGATAAGGATTATCAACCACGAGTTCGGGCCTAAAGCAATGACTACATTCTAAGGTTAATTAAGCTACGGGCAGTTTAGTTAAATCAATTTTCTTTGTTATACTTGGTCTATATAATTAGGAAGGTGAAAAGGGATGGGAATAAGATTAGCAACTAAAAATGAACTCCAATGGGTAAATGAACAGTATCAGAAAATAGGCTTTGTGCCGTCTGCCATTTGAAGAGTTAAAGCACTTTTATGAAAAATTTGGTTTTAAAGAATTTGACTATGAGGGCAAACAAATTAACAATCATATCCTAAAGAAGTTTCAATGGTGTTTAGACAACTATGAAAAGAAGGTTTTATTACCTAAATTATAATACTTTCAAGTAACGGGAGACGATAGCTCAATAATGACAAGAAGCCAGCTGATAACTTTGACCAGCTGGCTTTATTATACGAACGGGCAAGATAGTTCAAAAGTTTCGCGAACCCTAAATATGTAATTATTAGGAAACACCTTCACAAAAGGGCCGTCTGTCTACTTCCGGCCTGACGAGAAGTCCGATGCGTATAAGTTATTGGCCGTAGGCAATAATTTTATCGGGGGTCGCGATTGCTTATCATATTGCTGAAGTCGCGGCAGCCAAGGACAAATTTGTCCTTGGCCCACGGCTGTTCTTTGACTTTTGTTAATAAATCTCAGAATTTAGCCTGAATTTTTTTTAAAAACAAATCGGCTGCAGCCGAAAAAACCTGATGTTTTTTCCAAACCATATTTAAGCCAGATTCAAGTCTTGGTTCCAGCGGTCTAAAACAAAGGTTACTATCATTAGACGTATTCACGATTTTATCTAGAGTTATTGCATAACCAATGCCTTCTTCAACCATAATGGCTGCATTATATGCAAGATTGTAGGTGGCCACGATAGTTAATTTATCAAAGTCTTCGCCAAACCAATCCGCAAATTCATTTTTAGAAAATGTCTGCTTCATAGCCTGTCGTGAACAAATCAACGGAACATTGATTAAATCTGCCGCTCGAATGGTGTCTCTGCAAGCAAAAGGGCTATCTTTCCTCATAACAACGCCCCAAATATCCTTGGCCGGGATATGGATAGAATTATATTTTGATACATCAGCCGGTTGAATTAAAATACCAAAGTCAAGCAGTCCCTTGTCAAGCCGTTCAGCGACATCATCCTCGTTTCCGCTGTAGAGGTGATACCGTATATTCGGATAACTTATCTGCAGGTCTCTTACTATCCGCGCAATCTGTTTCATGGCGTCGGTTTCCCCGCCACCTATATAAACATCACCACTTATTGTTTCTTCCATAGACCTGAATTCTGCCTCTAATTTCTCGATCATATCAACGATTTCTTCTGCTCTCTTTCTTAAGAACATCCCTTCATCTGTGAGGATGATACTGTGACTACTCCGAATAAATAGTTTTTTCCCCAACTCTTGTTCAAGATCTTTTAATTGTCTCGACAAGGTTGGCTGTGTAACATGCAAAAAATCAGCAGCACCCGTGATGCTTCCTTCTCTTGCAACAGTAAGAAAGTAACGCAAAACTCTAACTTCCAAATATACTCCTCCTTTATATTTATAATATACGTTCCAGAAATGCCTTTCAAGCATATCATGTTATTAGATATAAGTATTATCTATGCACAAAAAAGCACGCTAAAATAAATTAGTAATGTAATCGGCGGATCCGGTTTTCGCCTCAACGCAGCGATAATACGCGTAAATGAATAAATACATCACTTGATATGGGAGGCAGGTAAGAATGAATAATATGGATACGACAAAGGTTTGGTTTATCACGGGAGCCGGTCGAGGTATGGGCACCCATTTCGCGATAGCAGCCTTGAATGCCGGACACAAGGTTGTAGCTGCCGGCCGCAATCCGGATGCAGTGGCCAAGGCAATCGGCGAATCCGAAAATGTATGGGTTGTCCGATTGGACGTTACCCGGCCTGCTGATGCAGAGTCTGCAGTCAAGGAAGCAATCGACCGGTTTGGGACCATCGATGTGCTGGTCAATAATGCTGCTCACTTCTATGGGGGCTACTTCGAGGAACTGACCCCAGACCAAATCGAACGGCAGCTGCAGGTGGCGTTGATCGGACCGATGAACGTTACCCGTGCGGTGTTGCCTGTCATGCGTAAGCAGCGTGCCGGTCATATCATCTCGATCTCTTCGGGCGCAGGTATGTCCGGATTCGAGTTTAACTCAGCATACTGTGCATCGAAATTTGCGCTGGAGGGGTGGATGGAGTCGCTCACACCCGAGGTAGCCCCATTCGGCATTCATACGACCATTGTCAACCCGGGCTTTTTCCGTACGGAATTCTTGACAGAGGCCTCGTCGACTTATGCCAAGCCGACAATCTCAGACTATGCCGACCGCAGAGCCGGTTTTATGTCCTTTTTTAATGAGCAGAACGGGCAACAGCCCGGCGACCCGAACAAGCTCGCAAAAGCACTTATCATGATTGCAGGCGAAGCCGAGCCACCGCGACGATTCATCGCGGGCGCTGACGTGATCGGTATTGCAGAGCAGAAGATCGTCGACCTTCAAGCCCCAATCGCTTCCTATCGCGATCTCTCGATGTCGATGGCCTATGAAAACTAATCGAAATCATTTCATTGTCTATATATTGACTTTGGGTGTATTCGGTATCTTGAATACCGAGATGGGCGTGATTGGAATTTTGCCTTTGATTGCGGATCACTACCAAGTAAGTATTTCCACCGCTGGGTTAATTGTGAGTCTCTTTGCGCTTGCGGTTGCCGTTTCTGGTCCAACGATGCCTTTATTGTTTTCAGGCATGAACCGTAAGAAAGTCATGTTGCTTGTGCTTGGCATTTTTATTGAGGGTAACCTTGTGTCCGCCTTTACATCCAACTTTACGGTATTATTGATTGCACGTGTCGTTCCGGCTTTTTTCCATCCGGTGTATGTTTCGTTGGCATTTACCGTCGCCGCGGCATCCGTCGGCAAGGAGGAAGCTTCGAAGGCAGTGGCTAAAGTAATCATTGGCGTGTCTGCAGGAATGGTGCTTGGCGTTCCGGTCTCGAGTTTGATTGCCACCTACACTTCGCTTACCTATGCGATGTTATTCTTTGCCGCCGTAACGTCAGTTGCATTCCTCTCGACACTTCTGTATGTACCGTCGATGCCTGTTGAACAAAGGATCTCTTATGGCATTCAATTACGGGTATTGAGAAAATCCGTGATCTGGCTTTCCATTGCTGGTGTGATCTTCATGAACGGCGCCGTATTCGGGGTGTACAGTTACCTTGCCGAGTATCTTAAAACCGTGACGAAGTATGACTGGAACACAATCAGTGTAATGTTATTCCTGTACGGCGCGGCCAATATTATTGGAAACATGATTGCAGGGAAACTGCTTGCTAATCATCCGTTACGTACGGTAATATATTATCCATTTGCCATGCTGTCAGTTTACATCATGCTTTTCAGCATGGGACAGTTCAGCATACCCATGGCTTTCATTGTTTTGATTTGGGGAATCTTGGGCGGCATAGGCGGCAACATTACGCAATATTGGGTTGTGTCCGCAGCGCCGGAGGCTCCTGAATTCGCGAACGGCGTCTATCTGACATCCGCCAACTTGGGAACAACGATTGGCGCAGCAGTATGCGGATTATTCATATCAGGAATAAGTACGCAATACGTCGTAATTGGAGG
Source organism: Claviceps quebecensis (assembly GCA_004016085.1). Lineage (NCBI taxonomy): Eukaryota > Fungi > Ascomycota > Sordariomycetes > Hypocreales > Clavicipitaceae > Claviceps > Claviceps quebecensis. The sequence continues at coordinate 172,398 of QEQW01000007.1, forward strand.
AATTTTGTTCCTAATATTAAGCATCGTAACGATATATCCAAGAGTTTCATTGTATAAACGAATGGAGGATTCCAATGTTGCAGGATAAGCAAGTAGCTCTAATTACAGGCGCGAATCGCGGTATCGGATTTGAAATGGTCAAACAATTGGCTTCAATGGGGTTCAAAGTTATTTTGGCCAGCAGGGATACAGAGAAGGGAGCTGAAGCGGCTCAAGGACTTGCCGAATCCGGACTGGATGTTTCGTTCGTGGTCATGGATGTCACAGATCAAGAAAGCATCCGAAAAGCAGCTATTAGCATCACCGAGACCATTGGCCGCTTGGATGTATTGATTAACAACGCGGGCGTATATTTGGATGGAAGTGCCCGGTTATTGACCATGGAGCCTGCGATTCTAGAGCATTTTTCGGCGTTTATCATGTCATGCGTTCATTTCTTCCGCTCATGGAAGAGCGGGGATATGGAAGAATCATCAATGTCTCCTCTGAATATGGCAGCATAAGTGCCATGTCGTCCCCAGGAGCCGGGGCATACAAGATCTCCAAACTTGCCACTTATGCATTGACCCGATTGGCAGCAGCAGAAGTCAGGGGAGATATCAAAATTTATGCAGTCGATCCAGGCTGGGTAAGCTCAGATATGGGAGGACCCTCTGCTCCGAGAACTCCGAAACGCGCTGCAGAGTTGATCCTTCGGTTAGTAACGATGGGTTCGGAAGGGACTAGTGGAGGGTTCTTCCGGGATGGCAAGCCCATTGATTGGTGATGGTTAAATTACATCCACTGAAATAATTCCACTCTGGGGGCAAGGGGGCGCAACAGGATAATTAGGAAACGAAATATGTTCATGTAAGACGACAACAACATATATGGTTAACCGTGATTGATAAGGATTCTCATTACAGATGTAGTTTTAGCGTAAAAACGAGTTACGGTTGCAGAAGTCCATCCTTCATTACGGCAACGGTTTAATTTTCTTATGTTCCCTTCTTCTCCAGCAGCGCCAATTTGTTGTCTAGCATCCGGGCGAGAAGAGACTGCGATTGTTCCAATTCTCTTTTCCTACGGTCCATTTCCTTCATCTTCTTCCGCAAAAATTCAATGGCCCGGGAGAGCTCAAGCTTGTTCCCGTCTTCTTCCTTCAAAATAACTTTGATTTCCCTTATCGTAAAACCCGCAGCCTGAACCCTTTTGATCAGTAAAAGGTGTTCGACCGCTTCCTCGGTATAGTCGCGATAATTATTGTCCCTGCGCTCAACGTGGCGTCTATCCAGCAATCCTTCCTTCTCGTAATAACGAATGGTCGGCGGATTTAACCCGGTCTTCTGTGCCAGCACATGAATTTTCATGCTTTCCTCCCGTGTAAGGCTTGACCTTCAAGTATACTTTATAGTTTATACTTTAGAGGTCTAATGAAACCTTGTCAAACCCACCATTGTCGATCAGAAGGAGGAACTGTGAATGAACGCGCAGAAAAGAAATTCACCGACCCGAGCTGTAGTTTTGGGGGGCGGTGGCGTGACGGGCATCGCATGGGAGGTTGGTGTCTTAATGGGACTGCTTGAATCCGGAGTAGACCTCCATCGAGCTGACGTGATCATCGGAACGTCTGCTGGTGCCTTTGTCGGAGCAGCCTTGGCCAGTGGGTACGACATGAATAATCTGTTTGCCGCCCAGTCGGAGACGAACTCGGCCGAGATACAGGTCGCCGCGTCCAAAGAATTGATGCAAGCGTGGTATAAGGCATTTGACACGGGAGGAAGCGATCCGCGAAAAGTCGGGGCAGAATTCGGCCTTATCGCCAAAAATAATCCCTCCCCTGTGTCGCCTGAACAGCGGCGCACTGTGGTCGAGAGTCGCCTTGTGACTAGAAAATGGCCGGCGAATCTTAAGGTGACCGCCATTGAAGCCGATACCGGGCAGCTCCATACTTTCGATCATCAATCGGGAGTTTCTTTGCTCGATGCCGTGTCGGCCAGCGGGGCCGTTCCGGGAATTTGGCCGCTTGTATCGATCGGTGACCGCTTCTGGACCGACGGGGGAATGGTGTCCACGACCAATTCACGGCTGGCTGAAGGCTACGAACGGATCGTGATTCTCTCCCCGATGCCAAATGGTTATGGCTCCATCCCGGGAGCGGCGGAGGATGCGGCAAGCATGCGTACAAGCGCGGACGTTTATCTCATTACACCCGATGAACGCAGCGTTGTGGCCATCGGCCCGAATCCGTACGACCCGGCCCGCCGCAGCGTAACAGCGATCGCCGGGCGGGAGCAGGGATGCTCTATCGCCGAAGCCGTTCTGACTATGTGGTAAGAAGCCCGTTTCTTTCTGTCTAACGGACAAAAGGGTGAAAAGATGGCGGATATCGAAGGAACCAATCGTAAGTTTGGACAATTTCGTGCATGGTGGTCATGGTGTTTCGAAATAAATACTTTTTGATCTTCGTTTGGTTGGGTGTGCTAATATCGATCCCCAATCCGATCAATTCGACCTTTCTTAGGATTTACATCAAGGGCTTGAGCGGATCGGATACGGTCTGACATGGGGCGGTGTATCCGGCATTGTAGCAGGCATACTTGGCGATGGATGTTCGAGAATCTGGATGCCCTCTTATTGTACCGGATTTGTTGCGGAGGCACGATCTGCGGATTTATCGGGTTCTTCTTGTTACGGTATTCGTTTCAGACGACTGAAAATCAAGTGAACACACGAAGCGAACAATTTAATTAAATGCCATATTGCATAGTGTCACTGAAAAACCGCCGTAATTTTGAGAAGTAGCGTCGTTGGAGTAACGGGTTAGTATAACAAATCAGCAAACTGAAGATGAGTCATTTAAGCGCCAAAAAGTCCGCGAAGTTCGCGGACTTTTGTGTGCTTGGTAGCGTGCCGACCCGTTTTTAGCTTTCAGCAGCAGGACTGCCTTCGTCTTTTGTATCTTCTTTCTGAGATATTTTCATCGGTTTAATAAAGAATGACAATACTAAAGCAAAGAATGCCAAAACGGTGGAGAACGTAAAGGCAGCTGAGACCCCATGAATCATTGGATTGGGAAGGTGTTGCTGAACGGCAGCCGTTGTATTGTTCGTCATAACCGTAACCAGCAAGGCTGCTCCAACAGAAGCGGCCAATTGCGTTAACGTGTTACTCATTGCGGTTCCATGTGGAATCAAATGGTCAGGCAGTTGGTTTAATCCAGCCGTCATGACTGGCATCATCATAAGAGATATTCCGAACATTCGTATGGCGTAAATTACCATCATAAAGATGTATGGCGTTAAAGCGGTTATGTTACTGAACAACAACGTCATACCTACTAAGATAACCGAACCAATCACAGCCAACGGTCGTGCTCCAATCTTATCAAAGATCCTCCCGGTAATCGGCGACATAACCCCCATCACAATCGCACCAGGTAACAACAGCAAACCTGATTCAAGCGGCGTAAAGCCTCTTGCCGTTTGTATATAAAGCGGAAGAAAAAGCTCTACGCCGATCATCGTCACCATAACAACCATACCGATGACTAAGGTCAATGAGAAGGTCCAGTTTTTTAACACCTTGAACTCAAGCATCGGTTTTTCAACAGCCAGCTGCCGCCAAATAAACAAACCAATTGCGACCGTACCGACAATTAAAGCAATGACCACTTCTGAACTGTTCCAGGCATGATTACCTGCGCTGCTGAAGCCATACAACAATCCTCCAAATCCAAGGGATGACAAAATAATGGACATGATATCAATTTTAGGATGGGTCACTTTCGTAACATTTTCAAGCATAAACGAAGCAAAAATGATTATAAGTACAGCAATTGGGAAAATCATATAAAAGAGTGCCCGCCATGAAAAGTTACCAACAACCCAACCGGAAAGTGTCGGTCCAATCGCAGGAGCAAAAGCCATCACCAGTCCTACCATACCCATTGCTGACCCGCGTTGTTTAACAGGAAAAATCATTAAAAAGATCGTTTGCATTAACGGGAGCATGAGCCCATCACTTACCGCCTGTAGAATCCTACCGAATACTAAAACAGGAAAGTTTGGTGCAAGAGCAGCCATCAATGTCCCGGACGCAAACAGGCACATGGCAGTAATAAATAGTCTTCTTGTTGAAAATTTTTCTATTAGAAAAGCTGAAACCGGAATCAACACCCCAGTGACAAGCATGAATCCGGTCGTTAACCACTGAGCTGTATTAGCGGAAATGGATAGATCCTTCATGATTTGTGGCAAAGCAGTATTGAGTAACGTCTGATTTAACATGGTAACAAATGCACCTGCGAGCATAACGACCACAAGTATAGTCCGCTTAAACGTTGGAAGGGACTGTTCTTTCTCCATGTTGGTTTCCTCCTATCCAGATGGAATAAATGACACCCATTACAGTTCCTAGCATCTATCGATACAGCGAAATGAGCTACGGCTTTCTCTATTTATACTATGAGTATATTTTTAAACTCACAATTTACTGGGTCTATATTATACTTGAATGAGCAAAAAATCAATCACTAAATATATTCCGAGTATATATTTGAACAGGTAGTATATGGTGTATAATGTTAGCAGAAAGGATGATAATGGTGCAGGTGAAAAAATCCGATATATTAATGACGGCTCTCCGTCTTTTTATTGAACAAGGTTATCATGCCACTTCGATCCAGGACATTCTTGACCAAACCAATATTTCAAGAGGAACTTTTTATAAACACTTTCAAACCAAAGGAGAACTATTTAGGGATGTACTTGTGTATTCCGAAGAAAAAATGTATGTGGATCGGGATCAACTTTTAATCGGACAGGATGAAACGAACAAAGATATCTTTATTCGTCAGTTAGAAGTTATGATGAACTATCGCATAGAAAAAAAAGTCGATGCATTGCTCATGGACGCTCTAGTTTCCAACGATAATGAAATTATTGCTTTCTTAAAACAGATCAGGCAACAATGGGCATATTGGTTCTTCACAAGGATGAAGCAAATTTACCCGGAATATCGGGATTATATTGCGGATGCTACAATTTTTTTAACGGGGATTCTGCATAATGCCAACGAAATAAATAATGTTCAAATCCAACCCAAACCCATGATTGAAATTTGCAATTATTGTTTTAGTCTAGTAGATGAAGTACTTCCATTACTCAAACATAAGCGTATACGGCTTTTTAATATTGAAGATTTTGAACAGTCTTTACTTAGCATAGGACAAGTAGATTTCCCTTATAATGACCTCATGTTAAGTACTGGGAATTTAAAAAAATTAATTGAGAGACTTCCTGCAAATAACGATAATAAACAGCACGCCCTTGATTTGTTACAATTTGTACAGAATGAAGCCATGTCTGAGAAGCCGCGGAAAGCCGTAATCTCAAGTTGTTTGAAATCTTTAATGAATATAAAAAGTATTATGAATACGGATGAATTGGTAATTTATGTGAATACATTAAAAAAGCTAGGGTTTTATCCTGTAGATTTGAATCTGTAAAGATAGAGTCCGTTTTTAAAAATGGGGTCAAAGCGGAAGGGCTATCCCATTGAAGCGATGATTCCGCAGGATTTGCCTATTGAGGGGGTAATCCATTGGACATTCAAAGAAATTCACAATGATTTTACAACGAAGCCTGGGCGGAGTGGCCCGGCTTTTTTGTTGCGCACAGAATCGCACTTGTACATGGGCTGGAGGAATGTACTTGCGGAGCATTTCATTTTCGTGCATACGATGCAGATTTTGAGCATGGCTATCTGGTTGACTCCGCATTTTGTAAAGAATGGAGAATGGTTTGACTTGAGCGGAAAGACTTCGGAGGTAATATTTCAACATAATTCGAAGTTCAGACGACTGTTCAGGGACACGGGAACCGGAATATTGCTCGGGGCATTCAACTCGACCGGATGCAAGTAGGGGTGTGGCGTAACCGCTGGATTACTGAATATGAGCAGCTTTGTCAGGTGCCATAGTCGAAATTAATAATTTTACCGTAGATTTCATTTCGCAAATTCCTCCTTTGATGTATGATACCGCTGATGGGAAAAGCGTTAACTTTTAGACTTCTTGTATCGCCTGCCAATAACTAGCTGCGGCAAGGAGCCTATCATACGCGCCAACAGATTTCAAGCCGAAGAAGCGTCTGACAACCGAGTACTACAGCTCTTAGCCAAACAGGCCAGCTATGATGACAAATATCTCAAAATGGCTAAGGAAAGCAGTGTGATGTCGAAGGGCAGATGGAATTTGTCATTAAAAACTTTTTATCGGACGCAAAGTTGCTTTCTGAATAATTCGATAAATCGGAAGTAATCTCATCTTGGATAATAAGGTATAAAAGTAAATATGGAGGGATTAAATATGGAATTTCATGCAATTAGATTATGTGTCGTTAATTTCCAAGAAAGTCTTACGTTTTACCGGGACATCCTTGGTTTTCAGGGATGGATAAAAATATCATTGAAATCTACAAAGCAAACCGTGATTAAATGTGTACAGCATTTATGGTGGAGACAATGTCTTCATATAAAATGCAACTTCATTAACGCTAACAGGCAGATAATTCCAAGGTATGGCAAATACATTGTGGCCAGGAGTGATGGCACCCACAATCCGGAAATTAACTCAAGCGTTAAGTACCGGTATGCTAATGGAGGATAGTTCAGTGATAGATTATTTCCAACGACTTCGATTCGCTGCGCCTCAGCTAACCATATGAACAAAGTCGACAGTAACGCTCTCACCGTTTAGGTGAAGGACGGTGCTTTCTCGTATCGATTCAAACTGGAGAAGGGGCCCGACTTACCTTCGCTGGTATAAGACAACAAGAACATAAATGCTGAATAGCCGCATAGCTGCGGCTTTTTTTGTTTTAACGATTCTTTGAATGGTTAACCGGCATGCTCTACTCCAATTCTCAAATTTGGAATAACCCGTATTCTGATAAAGAAATGAAACTAAGAAACATTTGTGGCTCAAAGACAACAAAGACGCACATGCGTTGTCTATACAACGATTACGACCATCTGCTGATTGCTCGGATCGCTCAAACGCTTTATCATTCATTACACGCCGTATAATTTACACGAAATTGATGCTTAATCAACACTGTTGTATTTCTTCTGCGACCGTACGAACAAGCTATTTAGACCTAATAAACACAAGAAAGGATGATTATTTCATGATTGTCATTACCGCTCCTACTGGCCAGATCAGCAGCCAGGTCCTCGATATTATGCTTAAAAGCGAAGAGGCAATCCGCGTGATCGCTCGCGATCCCTCCCGTCTTTCTCCATCCTTGCGGGATCGCGTGGAGGTCGTACAGGGGTCGCATGACGACATCAATGTCGTCACCAAGGCGTTCGTAGGCGCTGACTCCGTATTTTGGCTGGTGCCCCCCAACCCCCGAGCCGAGAGCATCCAGAATTACATTCTGGGCTTCGTTCAGCCGCTGTGCGAAGCTATCCATAGCCAGGGCGTTAAGCGAGTGGTCGGAATCTCGAGCCTTGGCCACGGGACAGCCAAGAACGCCGGACAGATCTCAGCAATATTCGCCATGGACAGTCTGATCGAGAGCACGGGCGTGAGCTACCGCTCGCTGTGCATGCCGGGGTTCATGGAGAATATGCTTATGCAGATCGAGATGATCAAAAACCAAGGAATGTTCTTCCATACTATGTCCGGGGATCGTAAGGTCCCGCATTGCGCAACCCGCGACATCGCCGCCGTTGCCGCAGAGTTGCTACTCGATCCCTCCTGGAGCGGACAACATAGCATTCCGTTATACGGCCCTGAGGATCTGTCCTTCAACGACATGGCACAGATCATGTCCGAGGTATTCGAGAGGGAGATTCGTTATCAGCAGATCCCCATTGAGGCCTACAAAACCACAATGGTCCAACATGGAATGACTGAAGCCTGGGCGCAGGGGCTAATCAATATGGAGACTGCAGTCGACCAGGGTTTATACAATTCCGAACCACGCACCTCCGAATTCAGCGCCCCGACCAGCTTCCGCCAATGGTGCGAGGAAGTACTAAAGCCCGCCGTTCTAACCTGAGACTCCGAGCAGTCGTTTGCATTGCGGAAAGGATTTTCGGAAACGGGGACGCAAGCATTCCGAATTGGAAATACAGAGTCCGAAAGCTTAAAATCACAATATTAATAAAAAGCGGTCCCCATATATAGGCGGCCGCTTTGAATATTTTTGGATACGGAGAATACAAAATGGTATTTCGGCAGCTGGAGCTGTCAGATTGATATCATTGGAGAACAAATTAAGGGCATTGATTAAACTAAAGGGAAACAATAGCTCAATCATGATACGACGGCAGCCGGCCCACATAATCGGCTGCCGTCATTACGTTAACGGGCAGCATAGCTCAATGTAACTAATACATTTGTTGGGATCGATTTTCAGGCAACGGAGACCAACGACCCGCCAAGCATCCCGAGCAGTACGTGGAGACCAGCAAGCCGTTTATGGCTGAAAAGCTGTATGAGAAAACGAAGATCCGGAAACAGACGTTGGACTGGGAAACGACCACCGCAATCCGGTCCCGGGTTTTGCCGGTAGACTCTTACGACCACTCCGAAGTGGTGTGGTGCGTGCGGCTGGAAGGTCCAGGAGTTTACGATTGAGAGAGGGGGCGAGTAGAGGATGGAGGACTCTGCTGTCCCACAGGAACGAAATCACGGCCTGGCACGGGATTTAACCAACAAAGCGGCTAAAAAAGGCCGCGGTGAAGGCGCTAAAGGCTTTGGCGAAGACGCTGGTGGGCCAAATAATATCAAAAATAATCATATTTATTAAAATTTGGAATAACAGATTCTTTTACTAATTCAACAAAAGCGTTTACTATGGGTGATTGATTTTCCTTTTCCCATACAAGAGCCGTGACAGTATTGAATTTGTTAGCTTTAATGTCACAATATACCACTTCATTTTTTAATAATAATTGTATTGAAGTAGGGACTATGGCTATACCAATTCCAGCAGAAACTAAAGATATAACAGTGGACATTTCTTTTGTTTCTTGTATGATATTTGGGCTAAACCCTGCCTCATAACAACTGTTAATCACCCCATCATAATGATATGGGTTTGACTTTCTTTCAGTTAAAATAAATGGATCATTGGCCAAGTGGATAAGGTCGATTGAGGCTGTTTTAGAAGCTAACGGGTGTTCTTTTGGTAAGGCTACAACCATAGGTTCTCGTCTAATTATTTCAATATTAAATGATTTATTTTCCATGGGTTCACTAATTATTCCAATATGAATGGTCCCCTCTTGTAACGCTTTTGATTGTTCTGCAGATGTTAGCTGTTTTAAATTCACATGAATAGAAGGGTACTGTTTTCTGTAATGTTTTATGATAGTTGGAAGAACATCATAAGCTGCTGAAGCTAAAAAACCAATAGTGATTTCTCCAACTTCTCCTCGACTCACCATTCTAACCGTTTCGATTGACTCATCTAAATTTTTGAAAAGCTGATAAATCTTTTCTAGAAATACTTGTCCTTCTTTGGTTAACTCCACATGTCTTTTCGTCCGATGGAAAAGTGATACCCCTAATTCTTCTTCTAACTTATGAATTTGTAGGCTCAATGGCGGCTGTGCCATGTTTAAACGGGCGGCAGCTTTACCGAAATGTAATTCTTCAGCTACTGCTTTAAAGTATTTCAAATGACGTAATTCCATTGCAATACCTCTCTTTATTATCTTTTTAATACTTTAGAAGTATTAATTATTCATTATATATATATTAGACATATTTATTTGTGCCTTGTAAAGTAAAAATGAAGAATTCTTCATTCATTATTGGCATTTTATAATGTCACTAATAAAAACTTAATCATTTTTTGTCACTTAGAAAGAAGGTTTTTAAAAATTGAAATCAGTATCGAAGTTATGGACGTGGCAATTTTCCCTTATTATTTTAATTACTGCCTCGTTCTACCTTTGTCTGCAGATGCTTACAGGTGGGTTTTCAGTTTTTGTTACCGAATTTAGTCACAACTCAACTTTAGGAGGTGTTATGACGACAGCATTTATGTTGGCTGCGATTATAGCTCGGCCGATAGTAGGGATTTTAATGCATAAAATAAATATAAAAAAAGCATTATGCATTATGCTTCTTTTTATTCTTAGTTGTATTATTAGTAGTTATGGCCAGCGAGTTATCCCTTTAATAATACTGCTACGAATCTTAGAAGGGATAGGCTTTGGGGTTACGACAACCTTATTAGCCACTCTTGCAACAAATTTGATTCCAGAAGAACGAATGGGCGAAGGGATTGGCTATTTTGGAATGGCGACAAGTTTAGGGACAACCCTTGGTCCGATGATTGCCCTTTCAGTCTTCCATTCATTCTCTTTTAAATTCCTTCTTTTTATAACGATGTTTCTACTAGTAGTCTCATTTGTTTTCTCATTGTTTATCAAAATCAAACAATCGTATTCATTCGCTGAATCACCAATTCAAAAAAAATCATTAATGGATTTTGTTTTTGATAAACGAGCTATGCTTCCATGTTTTTTAGTCATGCTTTTTTATTGCACTTATTCGGGCATTGTGAATTTTATTGATGGCCTAGGAGAAGAAGAACATTTAGGTAGCAAAGTTTCTCTCTTCTTTTTAATTATTGCGGTTGTCATCGTATTAGTTAGACCGTTTTCAGGAAAAATTTATGATCAAATGGGGCATAAGTACTTAATTTATCCGGCAAGTATTTGTAGTATCATTGGTTTGATTTTAATAGCATTCGCGCATGGCTTTACGACATTTTTCATTGCAGCCGTACTTTATGGGTTGCTTACAGTGTCATGCAACCTTCATTTCAAGCATGGGCTGTAAGCAGGGTAACGGCTGATAAAAAAGGGACGGCTAATGCAATGTCCCTTAGTTCTATGGATTTAGGAATGGCCCTTGGTTCTCCAATTCTTGGTGGTGTTGCCAGCTTAACAGGTTACAGAGGGATGTACAGCCTTTCCTCCCTATTAATTGTCGCCCTTGTCTTAATGTATATGAAGAGACAATCAAAAAATTATGTTTACAACAACAGTCATAAAGGAAAATTTTGATGAAAAAGAAGACTCTATAATAAAGCTGTAATAAAAAGTTATTAAATGAAAGATTTTGAATGAATCTATAAAGGAAGAAGGAATAAAATGAATACATTAAGTTTTAAACGTCACCGTCACCTACGTTCCTCAGAAAACATGCGCGCGATTGTTCGAGAGACTCAATTATACAGAGAAGATTTAATCTATCCTATTTTCGTAATGGAAGGTGGGGAAGAGAAAAAACCAATTAAATCTATGCCTGGTATTGAACAAATTCCTCTAGATCTATTGAATGATGAAATGAGTGAAATTGTAGAATTAGGTATTAAATCTGTCATTGTTTTTGGTATTCCACTAGAAAAAGATGAGCTTGGTTCAGGAGCTTATCATGATCATGGGATTGTCCAAAATGCTATTCGCCAAATTAAAGAAAAATTTCCTGAGTTGATTGTAATTGCTGATACATGTATTTGCGAATATACAAGCCATGGACATTGTGGCGTTGTTCGAGGAGAAAAAGTCTTAAATGACCCTTCCTTAGATTTATTAGCTAAAACCGCGATTAGTCAAGCTCAGGCAGGAGCAGATATTATTGCACCTTCTAATATGATGGATGGATTTGTTAAAGCTATCCGAATGGGCTTAGACAGTGCTGGATTTGAAAATATACCGATTATGTCTTATTCAGTAAAATATTCATCTGCTTTTTATCAACCATTCCGTGAAGCTGCGGAATCAAGTCCAAAGTTTGACGACCGAAAAACCTATCAAATGGATCCGGCAAACCGTTTAGAAGCATTGCGTGAAGCTGAAACTGATGTATCAGAAGGAGCAGATTTTATCATCGTAAAGCCTGCTTTATCTTATCTAGATATTATTCGTGATGTAAAGAACAGATTTAAGCTACCAATAGTGACATATAATGTGGGTGGTGAATACGCTATGGTTAAAGCTGCAGCAATAAATGGTTGGATTGATGAAAAACAAACAGTGTTAGAAGTATTAATCTCTATGAAACGAGCAGGTAGTGATCTAATCATTACTTATCATGCTAAAGATGTTGCTCGATGGTTGTCGTTATAAACAATTCTGGTATAAGAAATCTATCAAACATAACTCGCTTATACATTACTTTCCTGATAAGGTAACATGTTGCCAAACTTGGAGTTGTGTAAATGTCATGAGTATTTCCTCATATCAAATATAAATAGAATCAATTTGCTTATTTGTATAATATCATTTACTCTTTGAACAAGAAGATTAAAGTGATAGGAATCGTGAGCAATGACATAACAGCGACCATTGTGGAGGTGTCTCTTATCATGAGCAGAAGTTTTCTGCTATTGTATGGAGTCGGTGGCAGTGACCCCGATCATTGGCAAACTTGGTTACATCAAGAGCTGGTAAAACAAGCTGAAACAGCCCGATTTCCTGACTTTCCAGACAAAGATCAACCTGACAGGGATGTTTGGCTCGATCATTTATCTTCTGTCTTTGAAGAAATTCCAAGCGATGAAGAAGTCATCGTTGTGGCTCATAGTTTAGCGTGCATCTTGTGGTTTCACTACGCGGCTTCAACTCCGAAAAGAAAAATCCAGCGAGCCATTCTTATAGCCCCACCCTCGCCATTTTTGGAATATGAACCAGTAATGACTTTTTTCCCTGTACCGGATAACATGCATGAGATCGGAATGGCTGCGGAAAAAACGTTGTTGGTTTTATCTTCAACAGATCCTTATTGCTCGGTGGAAGATGCTTCACAGTACTTGGATCTTGGAGTTCCTTGCGTTATATTGCCTAAAATGGGACACATCAACGTAGAAGCGGGATACGGTCCGTGGCCGTGGATTCTTGATGTATGCTTGAACTATCAAGTTACATTATGATTCGGGGCAGGATTGTTGCACTAACGGATTATAATAGCTCCACAAGACAGGACGGCAGCCGGCTTTCACGATCGGCTGTCGTTTGTTCGTTAAAGTAATGGGCAGGGTAGTGCTAATTAGGCTACAGGAATATCGACAAATTTAACCTCTAACTTTTATCGAGATTTTATTTTATATTGAACTTGTTTAAGTATGTTAGGTGGCGTGAATATGAGTCAAGTCCGGAATACTACAAGAATTCACAAAATAAAGAAAGCATAACAATCAATTTATAACGCAGGTAATAATCTTTGAGCTAAGTATGAAGAGATGGATGAATATGGAATACCTTGAAAAACAATGGCGGGTTTATGGTTGCAAAAGTTTAAGACGTATTCTGAGGAACTCAAGATAGAGGCAATCCGCTTGCACATAGAGGAGAAATGGACATATCGGCAGACTAACGATCATTTGGGAATCCAAGGATGAAGCGTTGGATACGAAAATACCGTGAAAAGGGTGAGTTTGGTCTAATGGATTAACGAGGAAGGCGGAAGGAATATTTAGATCAGGAGCGATATGTTCAGCAGTTGAAATGGGAAGGAAAGTATGGCTACCGGCAGATTCAGCTATTTTTGAGGCAGGATGAAGGTGTATGGATGGATCTCAAGAAGGTACTGCGCCTTATGCAAAAGCTCGGTCTTCAAGCCAGCATTCACAATAAACGTCGATTTAACATGACATACCAGCCTGCCGAGCGTGTGGCTGATAATCTGCTTAAGCGAAATTTTACAGCGGAAACACCAAACCAGAAATGGGTAACGGATGTGACTCAATACCGGGTGGGCGATTGTAAGACGACAAGAACATATATGGTTAACCGTGGTTGCTAAGAATTATTAATTAAGAGGTAGGTGCTTAAAACATTACTACATTATCAGGTTAAATAAGCTAACGGGCAGATTAGTGTTAATTATTTAAATCACGTTGGCAAAGACTTCCTTAACACGGGTTTAAAGTTATTTGGCTGGAGGTACCTCATAATGAAAATAAATTTTCGCTTAGCGTAAGTTTTTCGCGTTTTGTTGGCGGGACCCCCAGGACTCATACCGATCAAGATAATACCCAGCCTTCCTTCAATGTCATAACACGAGTGAGGCTATTCGTTGTATTTATGACTGAAAAAAGACGAAGCTTTTACCGAGCTTTCGTCCTTTTTCTAAGGGTCAAATCCGTTAATTCATGGCTGAACTCCGTCAGTGTTATCGGGGACTTCTATGTGATCCGCTTGGAGCGATACGGTAGGACCGCTCCCTTTCTCCAGAGAACGAATATATGCGGCATGCTGTCGCCCCCAACCGCACATCGCATCAAGCACGGAAATGATGCTTTGACCGTGATCGGACAGCCGATACTCGACCCGCGGAGGCACCTCAGGATAAAAGATGCGGTCGATCAGCCGTGCCTCTTCCAGTTCACGCAGCTGTTTGGCCAGGGTGCCCCGGGAAACTTCCGGAATCAAGCGCATGAGCCCTCCGAATCGCTGGGTCCCGTCGATCAACAAAATGAACAAAATCAGCGTTTTCCATTTGCCGCCGATCATCTCGAGGGTCGTAAGCACCCCTTGAAGCCGCGGCTCCTGCAAATCCCTTATCATGTCGTCACCTCGATCCTATCATACATGGGCGCGATCAGTTTGCCAAGAATGGTGGGGCAAAGTCCCGGCAGCGGCAAAAGTACGAATTTTCGGACTTGGTCCGATCAAAGTGACGTCTTGGCAAAGGCAGTTTTATGGCCAATAATAGTCGAACAGCGAATGAAATTGATCAACTCACGAAATGGAAGGGATGAGAATATGGCTATGTATTCACTGGAACAGAAGCGCGTTGTCATTATCGGCGGCAGTTCGGGCATCGGTCTCGCAGCGGCCCGGCAGGCCGTCGAGCTTGGAGCTTCGGTCGTTCTGGCCGGACGTTCGCAGGAAAAACTGCAGCAGGCCAAGCGGGAAATCGGACCGGCCAACGCCGAAATCTTTTCCCTGGATAACCGGGATGAAGAGCGGCTGAATTCCTTTTTTGAGCAAGTCGGGAGCTTTGACCATTTATTTACTCCGGGTGCCTCGTACGTCAGGGGACCGATAACGTCCAGTGCGGAGGTGGCGCGCAGCTGTTTTGACGCCAAATTCTGGCCGCAGTATAACGCCGCGAAATATGCTGTTCCTTACATTCGTACAAATGGCTCCATTGTCTTGATGTCAGGAGCTTTCGGCCAACGTCCTCCGGCTGACGGCGCTTCTTACGCCGCCTGCAATGGAGCGATAGAAAGCCTCGGTAAAGCTTTGGCGGTTGAACTCGCTCCGGTTCGGGTCAATGTGATTTCTCCGGGAACGATTCGGACATCTTTCAACTGGGAAGGGGAGGAGCAGGAAGTGCGGGAGCGGGCCTACGAGGAATACGCCAGGATTAATCTAGCCGGCAGAGTGGGTACGGCTGATGAAGCGGCACATACCGTCATCTATCTGATGACGAACACTTACACGACCGGCAGCACGCTTTTCCCCGACGGGGGATATATTTTAAGATGAAAATAACAGACCTTTTGACTTCTACGAACATACTTATTTGTAAAACGACAAGAACATATATGCTTAACCGTGATTGAGGGGTTACCCGAAACAGGATAGTTCAGCCCATAAAGAGAACTGATATTAATCAAAATTTATGGGAGTGAAAAGAATGGCCTTGAATTTTCATCATCTGGCAAGGGGCATTAAGCTTAGAGGATTGGTCACAAAGTATAGCAAAATACTTTAAGAAATGTGAAACCAAGACGGTTTGGTCAACGTGGATTATGGCTCCAAAAGGAAAAGCTGGCATTTCAAATGATAAAGGGGCAGACGTTAGCATCCTAAAAAAATTAAAAACAAAGATTAATCTAAGGGACAAGACGGATAAAAATGGCAATCCATTGCTCAAAATCGTGGGGCCGCTTATGAGCGAAACGAATGTTCTGTATGTATTCCGCAAGGATGAGCAAGAGTTGGCCGATCAAATCGACACCGCGATCGAATCGATTACCAAGGATGGCACACTGGCCAAACTAAGTGTGCAATAGCTCAGGAACGATTACACGATCAGTATTAAAGTTAAATCTCTGAAACAACCAAATAAGTTTTAATCAGAGGTCAGCCCGCGCTTCGGGTTGGCCTTTATTTATTCCATTTCCAAGCAGTGAATGGTGTCGGGTGATGTGGGGCCCACGATTCGGTTTTCTCAATCAGACTCAAGCATTCGCAGGCTTGCACCTGGAGTTAGGTGTGAAAGAAAGTAAGAAGAGTTTAGATGCCTTAAAGGGCATGTGGAAAGTAAAATGTTGCTTTCAAAACCTGTAACGTTCCATATTATGAACGTTTCCCTAGTGATTCTTGCTCCCATGTATCAACGGGCACGGGTCATAGCCCTTATGCATAATGTCTCGCGATACTCCGTGCTTCTTTTTTATCCTGCGAATGCTCGAGCTTGTGAAGATCAATTGATTTTAGGCTGCCTGTGGGAGAAATCTTGTTGAATCATAGCTTACTGAGGACGATCCCTATTCCCCGTTTCCTCAACAACAGTTTACTGTACGGGTCGATATCGCGGCGACAGGGTTGTTTGTAGGCCGTATGCGTTATACTGGTCACGGTACGCCTGTACTGGTGATTGTTCCCGTGCCGCTCGTAACTTTACTTTACTGCAGGCGGCAGATGACTACTAAAATCGCAGGGGTTAATGTCAATAAATTGGTCAGCTTAGAAAAACTTTGCTTTGGTGAGCAAGCAAGTAACAGGGGGCAGTATGTTTGGAATCTCAGCTGATTTCGTTAGGAAGGTGCTGGAAGATAATCTTTTTTAACATATTCTTTAACATTCATTAAAATTAATATTGAATAAACGTTAAAAAAATGGTAATCTGCTCCTTGGGAGAGAAATCCAACTAAACCGATGAGATATTTGTTGGCGGTCTGGCCAACCGCGTCTCTTCCTAAACACGAAGAAAGGGGAAGCCGATATGGGCAAATGGATCTTGCGCAGACTTATCCTATCCATCTTAACCGTAATAGGGAGTTTGACCTTTGTGTTTCTCATTTTGCACTTGTTGCCCGGTGACCCCGCCGAGATCATGCTGCAAGGCAATTTGGCGTCCCCAGAAATGATTGAAAGCCTGAGGACGCAGTTCGGCCTGGATCGGCCGCTATGGGACCAGTATACGAGTTACATGGGCCGGATGCTTCAAGGCGATTTGGGAAAATCACTTGTTACCCATGAAGAAGTGCTGCCTAAGCTTTTGCAGCAACTGCCGGAGACGATCGCCTTAACGCTGGCCAGTATGGGGATTGCCCTGATCATCGGAATTTTGCTCGGCGTCGCGTCTGCGACGAACCGAAACCGCGCTGCGGCACTCGCGATCCGAACGACTACGATTTTAAGTATTTCCATGCCAACATTCTGGACGGGTATTTTGCTCTTACTTGTTTTTTCCGTCAAGCTGAACTGGTTCCCGGCCATGGGAAGCGGCAGTCTCCGCCAGTTAGCGCTTCCCGCTATCACGCTCGGCATTTCCGGTTCGGGGGGAATCGCTCGAATGGTTGGCATCAATATGCGCGATGTATTGAACGAGCCATTCGTTCTAGCTTTAAGAGCCAAAGGTTTGTCGAGTCGATCGGTCATGTACAGACACGTGTTACGCAATGCGCTAATTCCCGTCATCACGCTGGTCGGCATGCTTACCGGGGAACTATTGGCGGGAGCGGTGGCAATCGAGACGGTTTTTTCCAGGCAGGGGATTGGGAGAGTGACGTTGGATGCTATTCTTCACAAGGATTTTACTGTCGTACAAGGAGCGGTGCTCTTAACGGCTACCGCTTATGTTGGGGTGAATGCTTTTGTGGATGTTTCATACCCTCTGATCAATCCTCGCCTGCGCCGGGTTCGCGAATAGCGACCACGGCCAGCAGCTTCGACTCACTATGCATAGGGGGGCGGATAGGTTTTGCGACTAATGAAAGGCAGTATACGACTTGGCATCCTCACAGCGACTAATGAAGGCAAAGAGCCGGTGACTAAAACGGCTGTAAAGGAACGGCAGCTTGGACGGACTTCGCGGAAAGCGGCGATCAATTGGCCGGTTGCGCTTGCCGCCGCGTATCTTCTACTGATTGTTTTATGCGCCATTGCCCCGCAATGGCTCGCCCCCTATTCTCCGACGGATATGAGGACAGACGAAGTGCTGCAACCACCGGGTTGGGCGCATTGGATGGGGACGGACTATTTCGGTCGCGATATTCTAAGTACGGTTATTTACGGAAGCAGAAGCTCGCTATTCATCGGAGCGGCATCGGTGCTGGTCGGCGGAGGCATCGGTTTGGCGATCGGGGCGTTGGCCGGCTATGGCGGAGACGTGGCGGATACCGTTCTCATGCGGGTTATTGACGTGATGATGACGGTTCCCGGCATTTTATTGACGCTGACCGTCTCGGCAGCACTCGGCCCAGGACTGATGAATGTTATTATCGCGATCAGCCTGTCGGCAATACCCGGGTATGCCCGGGTCATGCGCGGCCAGTTTGCCAGCTTGAGCCGCCGCACTTACGTCGAAGCTGCGCGTGGGCTCGGCGCTTCGCATTGGTCAGTGTTGTTCCTCCACCTTTTACCGAATGCCTTGTCGCCTCTGCTGGTGATGGGAACGATCGGCATCGGTACATCCATTCTGATCGGGTCCAGTCTCAGTTTCCTCGGACTTGGTGCCATTTCGGAGATTCCGGACTGGGGAACGTTGCTAGCCCAAGGCCGCAGCTACTTGACAGTTGCATGGTGGATTTCGACCTTGCCCGGAATGGCCATTACGATGTTGGTGTTGTGCGTGAACGTAATCGGCGAACATATGCGGCAAAACAGAGACGCAGGAACTTGAAGCAAGCACCGCATAAATGGGGGCGAATATGGACGCGAGACTTGTTGTCAAAAAGTTGTCCATCGAGTTGGATTCAGGGAACGGCCCGATGTAAAATCGCGATGGCTTTTCAAGGGCCGATGACGACTCTGGATCCATGTTTACGATCGGCGATCAGATTACGGAGGCGATCTTGCGGCATCCGTCTGTAACCAAACGGCAGGCAAAGACACGGACCGCCGAACTGCTGCAAAAGGTACGAATTGCGAATCCGCGATTAGGAATGAAGCAGTATCCACACGAGTTGTCCGGCGGTCTCCGCTAGCGAGTCATAATCGCTATTGCACTTGCCTGCGGCCCTGAACTGCTTATCGCCGATGAGCTGACAACGGCGCTGGACGCTTCCGTTCAGGCAGACATCTTGCAGGGCAGGGAAGGAAGCCGAATGGATATCGGCGCTGGATGTCTCGGTTCAGGCACAGGTACTCAACCTCAGAAGCTTGCAGCGTTAACATGGATTAGCGTATCTCTTCATCGCGCACGGGCTCCCCGCAGTACGAAGCATCCCTGATCGGGTTGGCGTTATGTTTGCTGGCCGCCCTGGCGAGGTGGCGCGGACAGAAAGCACACCCTTACACTGCAGCGCTCTTAGAAGCTGTCCCTTCGGTCTTCCCGCGAAGAGGAAGGCAGCGTCGAACGGGCCGACCTCGGGCCCCATGAGAGAGCGCGGCTGCGCCTATTATATGAGCTGCCCGTCAGCCGCGCCTCTCTGCCTGGAGGCGAAACCGGAGCTCCGAGCCGTTGGCGGATCGCACTGGACGGCCTGTCATTTTCCTCAGTAATGGAAATCATTAAAACTTCATATAACGGGAGAGAAAAGAAGAGATGAATAAGAAATATGGATATATTGTTGCAGTAATGATAATGGCGATTGCGCTGATTATAGCCGGATGCGGGAACAACAGTGCCACAACGGAAGGGAACGGCGCGGTTTCTGCCGCCGCCTCGGCGGCGCAGTCCGGCGGTACGTTGGTTTTTGGCCTCGCCAGTACGCTTGATACACTGGATACGGGAACCACCGGGGGAGACGATGTATTCCGCGTGGCCCGTTCGGTGTTCGACAGCCTGGTGGTGTCGGAGCCGGATCAAACCATCAAGCCTTGGTTGGCGGAATCTTGGGATATTTCCCCGGATCGAAAAACATACATCTTCAAACTGAAGCAGGGCGTTACCTTCCACGACGGCACGCCGTTTAACGCGGAGGCTGTCAAAACGAACTTTGACCGCATCGTCGATCCTAAGTCTCAGTCCGTCAGCGCGGTACAACTGCTCGGCCCGTACGAGTCCTCCGAAGCGGTGGACGACTTGACGGTACGCGTTCGACTGCGAACGCCCTTCGCGCCACTGCTCTCGAATCTTGGGAAGATCGGATTCATCTCCCCGGCGGCTTTGGAGAAATACGGCGATCAGATCGGCCAGCATGTCGTAGGCACCGGTCCCTTCCGGCTCGCGAAATGGGTAGCCAATACGGAGATCCAACTGGAGCGCAACCCGGACTACAATTGGCCCCCGGCCAATGCCGGGCACAGCGGTCCGGCCTATTTAGACAAGGTTACGATTAAATTCATTCCGGAGGAGGCCACTCGGGTCGGAAGCCTCCAAAGTAAGCAGGTCTCGATTGTAGAAGCTATTCCCGCCCAGAATCTCCAGGGATTTAAGACGAATGCCGACTTCAACGTTCAGACCTTCCAGACGCCGGGGCTTCCCTATTCGCTGTTCTTCGATGTCGAGAAGGAGCCGTGGAACGACCTCCGTGTCCGCCAGGCCATTAAGTATGCAATTGATGTCGACGCGATCGTCAAGTCGCTCTATTTGGGAGCTAGGGAGAGAGGGTGGAGTGTGCTGTCTCCGACCGTGTTTGCATACGACGTATCATTGGAGAACGCATATCAACCGGATCTGGTTAAAGCCAACCGCCTGCTGGACGAGGCAGGATGGGACCTCGGCCCCGACGGAATACGCGAAAAGAACGGTAAAAAGCTGACGCTGCTCCAGCTGCTCAACGACGGAAATCGTGATAAGCGGCAGGACGTCGCCTCTATGATTCAACAACAATTAAAATCGATCGGCGTACAGTCGGAGCTCTCCTCGGGTACGAACGCGCAAGTCAACGATCTGCTGCGCGAGCAGAAGTTTGATTTGTTCGGCATGAGTTGGGCCGGAGGGGATCCAGACTTACTGCGCATGATCTTCCATTCCTCCAACATTCCTACCGATTACATTAAGCCGAATATAAGCCGCTTAAACGTTGCCGAGGTGGATAAATGGCTGGATGACGCCTATGTCGAGGCTGACCGTGACAAGCGGGTGGAATTATACAAAAACGTTCAGCAGTATATCGCGCAAAACTCCATCGCCATACCAATCTATGTAACGTCTTACACGATAGTCTCCGTGAAGGAAGTGAGCGGTTTGAAACTCGATTCATCCGGCTTCCCGCTTTTCTACGATGTGAAGATTCAATAAGGGGGATGTGCTAAATGGGACATATTGTAATTACGGGAGGGACGGACGGTATCGGCCGGGCGCTTGCCCTCACATACTTGAGCCGAGGCGATAATGTCCTCGTTGTCGGCCGAAGCGAGGAGAAGGGCCAGAGACTAAAGGAAGCTGCCAAAACTGCCGGTACCGCGGAGAGATTAGAATTTTTGCGGGCGGACTTAAGCTTGATCGCGGATACTAAGCGGGCGATAGACGAGATTCGCCGTCGGCTGACGTCAATAGACACTCTCGTGCTGTGCGCCCGGCACTACTGGACGGTAAGGCATGTCACGGCGGAGGGTCTTGAGGGGAATTTGGCATTGTTTTACCTCAGCCGATTCCTCTTTAGCTACGGACTTGCGGATCTTCTCGAAGCATCTGCGTCTCCCGTTATAGCGAATGTAGCTGGCCCCGGGTACAATATGGATCTCGTTCGCTGGAACGATCTCGAATTGAAGCGGAGCTATCATGGAAATTTAGCGCTGGGACAAGGCGGCAAACTGAATGACCTTCTGGGCGTATCGTTTGCAGACAGGCGGGGAGGAGGACGAACCAAGTACATCCTTTTCCACCCGGGCGTCACATCCACCGGATTTTCCGGGCAGTACGACGAGCGAATGCTTGATCATATCGCGGAGCTTAAAAGGGCGGGAAAGCCGATTGCGGAAGCAATCGCACCGATTATAGCCAATGTTGATACCCCTCCGGGCACGCGTCTTACTGCATTTATAGAAGGAAGGCCGCTGGATGTGAACCATGAATCGTTCTCCTTGGACGCTGCGAACAGACTGCACGATGTAACGGTGAAATTGCTGAAGGAGCATTATATTCTTTAACTTTTGATCAAGAAATGATAAACTGAGTGCAAAAGGATGGAGGGGATCTCTGTGGCGAGACATATCGAGTTTGATAAAGCGGAGGTCCTCTCCAAAATCGCTGAAGTCTTCTGGCAGCGCGGCTATGAGGGAACATCCATTCAAGACATAGTCGATCATGTTGGGATTAAAGCGCAAAGCCTGTATAATACGTTCGGCAGCAAACGAGAACTCTTCTACTCCGCCCTTCGGTTCTACGGCGATCAAACGGCGACAGTAAACACGCTTGACGGAACGACTTCCGGCAAAGAAGCGATTCACAAGGCGTTTTATGAAGTGATGAACGCCCTTTCTCGACCGGAGGGTG
This sequence comes from Claviceps quebecensis, assembly GCA_004016085.1. Taxonomy (NCBI): domain Eukaryota; kingdom Fungi; phylum Ascomycota; class Sordariomycetes; order Hypocreales; family Clavicipitaceae; genus Claviceps; species Claviceps quebecensis. Next base: position 194,971 of record QEQW01000007.1, read on the forward strand.
CTAATGGTTGCTTTATCATTAATACGACAGTGGAGCTTGCTCCGCACGACGAACGGATTGCCGAATTCGTGGAGAAGGAACGTAACCGTGTCACGGAAGCGTATTATCGCGCACTGATAAGAGCGCGGGAGCAGGGAGAGCTTTCAGATAGGCATCAGGATCTGATGGGGCTCGCGAAATTTTTAAACAGCGCCCAGGCCGGACTGGTGGTTACCGCGAAAACGCAGACTGGCAAGCAAATGCTTGAGGATGTTGTTCGAGTCATCCTTTCCTTTTTAGAGTGAAGTTGAACCCGATGATTGTTAACATGAATCGATCCGAATCTTGAATGGTGACGATAGTGTTATGGACTAAAGAGCTAGTGGATCTCTGATAGCTGAATGTCGAGTTAATTTGGTGTAAGGTGAATTTGTTTTCGAGGAATAATGTTGGATGTTGTAAGACGACAAGAACATATGCGCTTAATAGCCGCGTAGCAGCGGCTTTTTGTATTTTAACGATATATGTTCTTGTCAAAACCCGACGACAAGAACATATATGGTTACCGTGATAAGAATTATCAATCGTGTTGAGCCCGACAGATACGCCAGGGAAAGCTTACAGAAGGTTCACAAGAAGCCATCATTTGCTCAGTACAAAAACAAGTTGAAACGTTTCCAATTTGGTGCTATTATGATTTTCATAAATAAATGGGGGGGTAAGATGCCAAGTATTAAAGATGTAGCCAACTTAGCCGGGGTAGCCGTAGGAACTGTGTCCCGGGTCATTAACAATTCGGGGGCTGTGAAACCCGATACACGCAGAAAAGTAGAGGAAGCCATACAAGAGCTGAATTATATTCCGAATGAGGTAGCCCGGAATTTCAAAATCGGGAAGTCCAAAATGGTAGCTCTGCTGCTTCCAAGTATCTGGCACCCCTTTTTTTCTGAGCTGGCTTATTATATTGAAGATGAGTTGGATCGGGAAGGCTTTAAACTCATGCTGTGCAACAGCGGCGGCAAACCGGAAAAGGAACTGTATTATCTGGATATGCTTCAGCAAAACAAAGTGGCGGGCATTGTCGGCATTACGTACAACGATATAGAGAATAGCGTAAGCAACGACATTCCGATCATCAGTATCGACAGGCACTTTAATAAAAATATTACATGCGTTACGTCCGATAACTATGAAGGTGGACGCTTGGCATTGAGGGAGCTTGTAAAGGCCGGAGCTAAAAAACCTGCTTTTATGGGCAGCGTTACATCCGTCTTCAGCGAAACGATGAATCGTAGGGAAGGTTTTATTCAAGAAGCGAAGGCATTGGGAATCGATTACGCTGTTTACGAGAAGCCAGACCCTGTTAAGGACGATGATGCCTATTTTGATGAATTTTTGGATAAGCATCATGATGTGGACGGCGTTTTTGCCATTACCGATATGTTCGCCGCCAAATATATAGAAAGAGCAGGAAAGATGGGTATTCGCGTTCCAGAGGATGTAAAGGTCATCGGGTATGACGGCATTCAAGATCATCCTTATTTCCATCCGATATTGTCCACGATCAGGCAACCCGTAGAGGAAATGGCACGCATGACAATCAGGCTGCTTTACAAAAAAATTGAAGGCGAATCTTTGCATCGGGACGTTTACCGTCTTCCCGTCGTATTTAGACCAGGCGAAACTACTTGATCAATAAGAACTTGTAATGGTGTATTCACACGCAAAACAGCCGCATTCACTGGAATGTACGTCGAAAGACGTATTTCTTGCGCCAAATTGGAAACGTTTCAATTAAATTGGAAACGTTTCAAAAAGAGATTGCATTTTAGGGAGAAAGGGAGTATCAAGGTGAATCCAAGGGAGTCCGGGGCTCAGCAACACCTCATCAAGGAAAATCGGAGAACATGGACACGGGTCAAGCGCAACTATGAGCTGTACCTGTTTCTGCTGCCAATTATTTTTATTTATCTTGTATTCAAGTACTACCCGATGTATGGAGTCCAAATTGCTTTTAAAGACTTTTCACCAAGTCGGGGCATCTGGGGAAGCGAATGGGTTGGCTTCAAACACTTTATTGAGTTTTTTGATTCTTATAACTTCTGGACGATTATGGTCAATACACTTACGCTCAGTTTTCTGTCGCTTGTTTTTAGTTTTCCGGTTCCAATCATTATCGCGATTATGCTGAACCAGATGCTTGGCAAGAACTACAAGAAATTTATACAGACCGTCATCTATGCACCGCATTTTATTTCTACGGTTGTGCTTGTAGGCATGCTCAATGTGTTTCTATCGCCTAACAGCGGTCTCGTGAACCACATCATTACTTGGTTCGGTGGAGAACCCAGGTTGTTCATGGCCGATGAAGGTTGGTTCCGTCCTTTGTACATCTTGTCGGGGATATGGCAGGAGACCGGCTTTTCGACGATTATTTACCTGGCCGCGCTCGCAGGTGTTAATCCCGAGCTGCATGAGGCGGCCATTATGGATGGTGCAAGTAAATGGAAGCGTGTATGGTACGTCGATATCCCAAGCATATTGCCGACCATTGTCATTCTACTGATTCTTGCGCTTGGCAACATTATGGGCATCGGTTTTGAAAAGGCTTTTCTGATGCAAAACGATCTGAACTACGCGACCTCCAATATCATTCCAACCTATGTATATGAGATGGGGATCCAGAAAGCACAGTATAGCTTTTCCACAGCTGTAGGCCTGTTCAACTCCGTAATTAACATTATTCTGATCTTCACCGTCAACCGAATCGCCAAAAGAATGACGGAAACCAGCCTTTGGTAAGGGGGAGTTCATGTTGAATTCATTATTAAAGAGAAAGAGCAAGGGAGATGTATGGTTCGACGTCATTAACTACGTGATCCTTACCATCATTATGCTGCTCGTATTATTCCCGCTGTATTTCGTGTTGATTGCCTCATTTAGTGATCCCAACCTCATCTATTCAGGAGAGGTATGGTTATTTCCAAAAGGATTTACGCTGGACGGATACGAGCGAATTTTCAGCGATTCATCCATTTGGATCGGGTATGCCAACTCCATAATATATGCGGGTCTAGGAACTTTGATCGGCGTAGCCGTGACGGTATTTGCGGCCTACCCGTTAGCTCGTAAAGATCTGGTTGGGAAATCGGTGATTATGTGGTTTTTGCTGGTCACCATGTTCTTTAGCGGAGGATTGATCCCAACTTATCTGTTAATTAAGGATCTCCACATGCTAAATACCATCTGGGCCCTTGTTATCCCGGGTGCGGGCGGAGTATTCAATGTCATTATCGTGAGGACATTTTTCCAGTCCAGCATACCGGATGAATTGTGGGAAGCTGCATCGATTGACGGCTGCTCTAACACCCGATTCTTCTGGAGCATTGTGCTTCCTTTGTCCAAATCTATCATCGCCGTAATGGTACTTTATCATGTCGTAGGTTTCTGGAATGGTTTCTTTGACGCTTTGATCTATTTGAACGACGACAGCAAATATCCGCTTCAACTGGTGCTGCGGAACATTCTAGTCCAGAATCAGGTCAATTCCAACATGATGTTAGATGTAGAGTCCTATGCGGCGAAGATGCGTGTCACAGAGCTTATCAAATACGGCGTGATCATGGTATCCAGCCTTCCGCTGCTGATTTTATATCCTTTCCTGCAAAAGTACTTTGTCAAAGGTGTGATGATCGGATCGATCAAGGGATGACGTTGGCAAGGTGCTTGAAAGGGGGGATGTGCAGCCGTATTGATGCCGAAGTTATCCAGATTAGACTAGCAAGGACTATGCACGATTTTTACCTGTGGAATGATCTAAAGGGAGGTTATGGACAATGAAAAAAACTGTCTTCAAAAGTGCAGGGATTCTCATGTTGGCCGGAGCGTTTGCCATCAGCGGCTGTTCGGGTAGCAGCGGGGGTACAAAGCAACAAGCGAAAAATCCGGACCAAGATGCGAACTTTAACAAAACCGGGCTTCCAATTGTAAACGAGGCCGTGTCATTAAAGATGGTATCCCCGAAAGCCGCACTGGCGCCGGAGTATTCGAAAATGGAAATTTTCAATCGACTGGAGATGCAAACCAACGTAAAGATCGAGTGGGATAACATTCCGGACACCGACTTCACCGAGAAGAAAAATTTGCTGCTGGCCAGCGGTGATTTGCCGGATGCATTTTATGGCGCCGGATTCACGGATTACGAGCTTGTCAATTACGGTAAAGACGGGACCCTCATCCCGCTGGAGAATTTAATTGACCAATACGCGCCTAATTTGAAAGCGCTCTTAGAAAGCCGGCCCGATATCAGATCGGCGATTACAGCGCCGGATGGGCACATCTATGGGCTGCCGTCTTTTGAAGAGAACAACCTTGGGACCAATCCTTTCTTTCACGTCATCAATAAAAAGTGGCTGGACAAATTGGGACTGAAAATGCCGCAAACGCTGGACGAATATACGAAGGCCTTGATCGCCTTTAAAACACAGGATCCGAATGGCAACGGTAAGGCGGATGAAATGCCACTAAGCTTTATGCACATGCAGTGGTGCAGTGACATTGCGGGCATATTCGGAGCTTTCGGGCTTCCGGATAACCTGGAACATCGGATCGTCCGCGATGGTAAAGTGATCTTTACCGCGAATCAACCTCAATATAAGGAAGCATTGAAATATATACATGATAACTGGTATGCGCAAGGCTTGATCGATCCCGAATCATTCACCCAGGATGCGGCTCAGTATTTGGCAAAAGGCAAAACGACAGACGAAACGCTTGGCTCTTACGTCTGGTGGGAGGTTGAAGAGGTTGTCGGAGCAGAACGGAGTAAGGATTATGCTTTGCTGCCTCCGCTCAAAGGTCCAAATGGTGACCAATTGATCGGGCGCAACAATGGTGGTGGTCCAGGACGTGGGGCTTTCGTAATTACTAAAGAAGACCGTTACCCCGAAATTACGATGCGCTGGATTGATCAACAGTATGAACCTTACATGGCGGCTCAAATTCACTGGGGTCCGTTGGATGTCGTATTTAAAAAAGACGAAAACGGAAAACTGGTGAACCTTCCGATACCCGAAGGTACTTCCGCTGGTGAATTCCGTCAGAAGGTAGCTCCAGGTGCAGGGGCCCCCGGAGTAATTACTGCTGAAAATTTAGGGAAAGTGGTTGATCTGGAGCCTCGGGCTCAGCAGCGTGTAAAAGATTTGGAGAAGTACTACGATCCTTACATGGAAAAAGAAAACTATCCGAGTATTTTCTTCAAACCGGAAGAATTGGATACAATCAACCGGATTGAGCCTGAATTGATTAAATACGTGAACACTCAAAGAGGCAAATTTATTGTCGATGGCGGCGTGGATGAACAGTGGGACAGCTATGTGAAGACTTTGGATAAAATGGGCCTAAACGAATTGATGGAGATCTACCAAACTGGACTGGATCGCTATAACGAAAATTTAAAGAAATAATAAATAATTGATAGGTGGGGAGAAACTGTGCTTGATGTAATGGCTATCGGGGAAGTTTTGATAGATTTTACTCCTGCAGGACAAAGCGAGGGAGGTAACGAGCAGTTTGAATGCAATCCCGGAGGGGCACCGGCTAATGTAGTGGTCGCGCTATCCCGATTAGGAGCCAAAACGGCTCTGGTTAGCAAAGTAGGGGAGGATCATTTCGGGTCCATACTTCAGCATACTTTGTTAAGCTGCGAAGTTGATGTGACTGCTCTTTCGACTACAACGGAAGCTATCACGACGCTGGCATTTGTCCATTGGGATGGCAACGGAGACCGATCGTTCAGCTTCTATCGGAGGCCGGGAGCCGACACATATTTGTGCCCAGCGGATGTCCCGTTCGATCGTATTCAAAACTGCCGTATCCTGCATTTTGGATCTTTGTCGATGACCCATGAGCCTGCCCGTTCGGCAACAAGAGAGGCGGTCATGAAGGCCAAAGAAGCAGGAGCGCTGCTCTCGTTTGACCCGAACATTCGGATTGCATTATGGGAAAGTAATGAAGAAGCAAAACAAAATATTCTGTGGGGCATGAAGTATGCCGATATTCTGAAAATATCGGAGGAGGAGCTTGGCTTTATAACAGGAACAACCGATGTGGAAAAAGGCTCGCAGGAGCTGCAGCAGCAATTCGGTATCGCACTGATCGTGGTTACCTTAGCGGAAAAAGGCTGTTATTACCGGGTCGCTGATCATGATGGATATGTGCCCGGATTTCAAGTGAAGGTAATCGATACGACTGGAGCCGGGGACGCGTTCCTTGGCTGCTTGTTATATCAGATCCTTCAAACCGATCATGCATTAAATCAGCTGACCAGACAGCAAATCACCAGCATGCTGACTTTTGCGAATGCAGGAGGAGCATTAGTAACAACACGTAAGGGGGCTCTTCTGTCCATGCCGACGAAAGATGAAATGATGAAAATCGAGTTCAGTAAACAGCAAAATGATGATCGATTCAGGCCGGGGTTTCATTTTTCGCCACCTTCTCACTGGATGAACGATCCCAACGGACTGGTCTATTACGAGGGAGAATATCACCTGTTTTACCAGCATCACCCTTACGGAAACATATGGGGTCCGATGCATTGGGGGCATGCTGTCAGCCAAGATATGGTGCATTGGCGGCATGAACCAATCGCCCTGTTCCCAGACGAGCATGGCGCTATTTTCTCTGGTTGCTGTGTAGTTGACTGGAACAACAGCAGCGGACTATTTGAAGGGTCCCATGGATTGGTTGCGATCTTTACCCATGCAGATACCTGTCCAAAAACCGGTCAGCCGCGCCAACGGCAAAGCTTGGCTTACAGCAGGGATAAAGGTCGAACCTGGCATAAATATGAGGGGAATCCGGTGCTCACCGAATCTGACCTAATAGACTTTCGGGATCCGAAGGTGTTCTGGCATTCGCAAAGTGAACGTTGGGTGATGGCGGTTGTCGCGGGAGATCATGTCCGGTTTTACGGATCAAAGAATTTGCTGGAATGGTCGCTTACGGGCGAATTCGGCCATGGAGAGGGTTCGCATGATGGCGTTTGGGAATGCCCGGATCTCTTTGAACTGCCGATTGATGGCAGCGGACGCTCCAAATGGGTTCTGATCATAAGCATTGGGGATCATCCCGATGTTCCGGAAGGTTCACGCACGCAATATTTTATCGGTGAGTTCGATGGGAGCACATTTATCAATGACAACCCTGCAGATCATATCCAATGGCTCGATTATGGCCGGGACAATTACGCGGGGGTTACTTGGTCGGATATACCCGATGCTGATGGACGGCGCGTGATCATTGGATGGATGAGCAACTGGAAGTATGCCAACGAGACACCTACCGGAGACTGGAGAGGAGCGATGACACTGCCTCGCGTATTGTCATTGACCAGCACGAACGAAGGCATCGTACTGACCCAAAAGCCGGTTAGGGAAATGGAGCAGCTGCGAAAAGAATCGAAGAGCTGGAATGCAATTTTGATTACGCCAGAGGCACCTTTTATGCAAAAGATGCATGATGAACTGTTGGAGATTGAGGCTGATATTGATGTCCGGTCCGAGGATGAGATTCAGATTAAAATGAAATCTTCGGAGCAGAGCGAGACGATGATCGGATATGACCCTGAGCGCCAATGGCTGTACATTGACCGTACAAAATCAGGAATGACCGATTTTCATCCGTCTTTTCCGTGCAATCATGGCGCCAAATTGGTTTCTGAGGACGGGAAAATCAAGCTGCATATCTGGCTGGACCGCAATGCGATCGAAGTGTACGCGAATGATGGTCTGGTTGTCATGACGGATCAAATTTTCCCTGATGCTCAAGTGAATCAAATGGAAATCAGCGTGAAAGCAGGGCAGGCTGTCCTGAACTCTCTTCAGGTCCATACGCTTAACTCCATACACATTCCAGAGAGCTCCACGGAGCGGATGTCAAGGAGGGGTGAAGCGTGAATCAAAGACCCGATAATCGTGGACCGATGATGTATTGGCCATTTAATGAAGGAGCCGGAGCAAGCGCTCTGGAGTACGTATCCCAGGTCCGGGATGAGATTCGTTACGTATTTAACCAAGCTGAGTTTACTGAACCGTGCGACCCCCAGTGGAGAAAGGGCGTCGTGAGGAGTGGCCTTTCGTTCGACGGTTATTCGACTTACATTTCCCATTCATTCCAAGAAGAAGATCCTGCGGGCACCCCCCAATACCGGTCGGCGATCAGCATCGGCGTATGGGTTGCCCCTCGTTCGTACGAGGTGGGGGACGATGGCAAGCTGTCGGCCATTGTGAACCGTCACAACAAAGAACAAAGGCAGGGATACCTACTCGGTATGTATCGTCATGGATCATGGTCCTTCCAAGTTGGGCTCGAAGGAGGGGAATGGAAGGAAATTTGGTCACCGGATGGGCATGAACTCCCAAAAAATGAATGGTCTTATGTAAATGCTGTGTTTGACGGGATTCAAGGCGAAATGAAATTGTTTCTGAACGGCAGAGAGATTGCTTCGGCTGGATTGCCGCGTGGTTCCCGCTTGGCCGAGGCGTCTGGTACGGATCTTCTTATCGGTAAAAATAATCACAGCAGCCAGCTGGCGAAGGTGTTCAGCCTGCACATGTTCAGCGGCATCATGGAAGAGCTGAAAATCTACCCAAGGGCACTGAGTGAAGATGAGGTGGCCACTTCTTATCAGCTCGTGCTGGATATCGCATGTGGAGGAGTCCATCCGACGTTAACGTATGATCAGATTAAACTGGATCGGACCCCTCTGCTGGCGGATCGGCACCGGCCTCAATATCACGTTAGCCCACCTGCTCACTGGATGAATGAACCCCATGCGCCGATCTATTTTGATGGCCAATACCATTTGTTCTATCAGCATAATCCTCATGGGCCTTTCTTTCATCAAATTCATTGGGGACATTGGGTTAGCGAGGATCTGGTGCATTGGCGGGATCTTCCCGTGGCTTTGGCGCCCGAGAAGGATGAGCTCGCACCCGATGGAATTTGGTCGGGAAGCGCGACCTATGATGCAGACGGCCTGCCGGTCTTGTTCTTTACAGCGGGCAATGACAGTGCTTCGCCGAATCAGAGCGTAGCGCTCGCCCGAAGCACCTATTCCCGAGATAAGGACCCCGATCTAGTTTACTGGGTCAAACATCCGGAGCCGTTAATCGTGCAGAAGAAGGGAATAGGCTTATTCGGGGACTTCAGGGACCCATTCGTGTGGAAAGAGGATGACGGTTGGTATGCCCTGGTCGGGTCCGGGATCGAAGGTGAAGGCGGAGCCGCATTGGCATTTTCGTCACAGGATATGTTGAATTGGACGTATAAAGGGCCCTTTTTTAAAGCGGATATCGAGAAGTTTCCTTATCTAGGACCGATCTGGGAGCTCCCCGTTTTTCTTCCCCTAGGCAGCGACAAACAGGGGGTGAACAAGCATCTTCTGCTGGTCAGCCCAGTGGGAGAGGGAGCGGATGTCGAAGTGTTTTACTGGATCGGGCAACTGGATAAGCAGAATCTAACGTTCATCCCTGATCAAGAGGAGCCTCAATTAATTGATGTCGGTGATTTCCATTTTACCGGTCCGAGCGGAATGGTTGATCCGAAGACTGGCAGAAAAATTGTTTTTACGATTGCCCAAGGAGACCGGACGTCCGAACTGGAATATCAATCGGGTTGGGCGCATAACGGCGGCTTGCCGCTCAGCGTGTATTTACGGGAAGACGGACGACTGGGCATAGAACCGATCCAAGAGCTGCAGTCCCTGCGGGGAGAGAAACGATTATCTCTCTGCGATAAATCATTGTCTGAAGCGAATGTCCTGCTCCAGGATGTTCAAGGCGATATGCTTGAGATCCATTTAGAGATGGAGCCGGGTAGCGCCAAGCGGTTCGGGATCAAGATCCGGCGTACGCCGGATGGAGAAGAAGAAACCTTGCTTTACTACGACTTGAATCAATCGCTGCTCCTGGTCGACCGTTCGAAGACGACGCTTCATCCAGGAGAAAAATGTGGAGGAACCCAAGGGGGCAATCTAGAGCTTCTTGGAGAGAATCTAAAGCTTCACATGTATTTGGACCGTTCCATGGTCGAAGCCTATGCAAATGGATTGAAAAGCTTGACGACCCGAGTGTATCCGAGTCGAAGGGATGCGCTGGGGATTCAGATCTGGGGAGATGGCAATTTGACGGTTAAATCGATGGAAGTTTGGGATATGCAGTCCATTTGGTAAGAAAGGAGAGTACCATGAACCAAACCAAGCTAACAGTTTATTCTTATCAGGATCTCGTGCGGAGATTATATGATCTCGAAGCACTTGCAATACCGCCACAGGACGGCGAGAAATCGGGGTGCTTCTCCAGCTTTGACCGGAGCTCCATTTATAATGCCGAGACGGGCTTGTATGAGAACTGGGGAGCTAATGATGACGGGGCTGGCTTCATTCGCCAAGAAGGAGACAGCAGCATCGTCGCTTTGGAACTTGATGGACCCGGCGTGATTTGGAGAGTCTGGTCAGCGCTTCCTGAAGAGGGCCATATCCGGATTTTTATAGATCATGCTGTTACTCCAGTGATCGATCAGCCGTTTCAGGATTATTTCGACACATTCAACCGGGAAGGGCCACCAGCCAACTTCCCGAATCTGACGCCTACCTTATCCCGCGGCAGAAACAGCTTTATTCCCATTCCTTTTCAGAAACATTGCAAAGTACTGCTGGATAAAGGGTGGGGTGCCTACTACCATATCACCTACACCGTTTTCCCTGTCGGGTTTAGGATGCCGTCCTTTGATGGCAGCTTCGATAAGGAATCGGCAATTGCATTGGCCGAAGCGGACCGCGTTTTGCAGCAAAGGGGAACATATTCATTTGCAAAAGCGGAAGGGACTTTAGACGAGAGCGTTACGGTATCCGTTCCTGCAGGAGGCAAGGCAGTGATTTTTGATCAACAGGCGTCAGGTGCGATTTCTATGATTCGGATCAGGACCGACCTTGGACGAAAGAGTGAACAATTGCAGCGGAAGCTGGCCAGGCAATTGACCATCTCGATGAAATGGGACAACGAGGAAATCCCTTCTGTATGGGCACCCCTGGGTGATTTTTTTGGCAGCGCTCCAGGGATCAAGCCGTACCGGTCTCTGCCCTTGGGGATGAATGAACATGAAATGTACAGTTATTGGTACATGCCTTTTTCGGAAGGTGCGAGAATCGAAATCGAGAATGATGGGACGGAAGCATTCGAAATTACGGCGGATATCCGGTTTACTTCTTTATCAAAGTCCGACACGGATGAACTTCTTCGTTTTCATGCGAAATGGCATCGGGATGAATATCTGGATCTGGATACGAAGCGGTTTATGGAAGGAGGAGACCGCTGGCCGGATTGGCCTCTGCTGCTGGCGAAAGGACGGGGAAGATTCTGCGGTGTTCACCTGCATGTTTATAATACCTGGGAGAAACCAGATGAAGAGCCTGAAACCTGGTGGTACGGACAATGGGACCGAAAAACCATTGACTGGTGGTGGGGAGAGGGGGATGAGAAATTTTTTGTGGATGGCGAATCCTTTCCGTCTACGTTCGGAACCGGCAGCGAGGATTACATAGGCTACGCTTGGGCAGCCGAGCCACCATTCCCGATGTTTGACAGTGCTTTCGCAAGTCAGCCCTTCATCGAAATGGATGCGAACGGCCACACTTCGGTCAACCGGTTTCATATTTGCGACAACGTTCCTTTTATTCACTCCTTTGAGGGATTTATCGAGAAATATAAAGGGAATCAATGGGGCCTCAATAACGAATGTTTATATGCTGCCACCGTTTACTGGTATCAGGAGCGGGGGACAAGCGATGCTTATAAGCCTGTTCCATGGATGGAACGCTTAGATCATTTGAAACTTGGGGAGGAATTACGATGAGGGAATTTTTCTATCGGCCAGAGAATGCCTGGGTAGGGGATGTAATCCCTTATTATGAAGACGGGGAGTATAAGCTGTTTTATCTGCACGGCTGGAGAGATAACTACCGGGAAGGACTTGATCACGGCTGGTATCTTCTAGGAACAAAGGACTTTGTGAATTACCGGGAAGATGGAGCCTGCAAGATTGAAGGCGGAACCGGTCATATTCTGAAAGTGGACGGGATCTATCATATGTTCTACTGTATATTTCCTCCGGGAAAGCAGCTCGTCTGCCATGCGATCAGCAATGACTTGAAGACCTGGGAGCCCATTCCCGAAGATACCTTTGCTGCTGACGACCGCATCTATGAACTGTCCGATTGGCGGGATCCTTTTGTGTTCTGGAATGAAGAGGAAGGCCAATATTGGATGCTGCTTGCCGCGATGGTAAAAGGGCCAACCAACCGAAAAGGGTGTACCGCGCTGCTGTCATCCAAAGACCTTAAAACCTGGGAGTATCGCGAGCCTTTGTATGCTCCGAATTTGCACGTGGGGGCACATGAATGTCCCGACTTGTTCCGGATCGGGGATTGGTGGTATTTAATCTACTCCTCCTATACCGGACGTTTTGCGACCTTTTACCGGATGAGCCGTTCCTTAAACGGACCTTGGATAACCCCAAAGGAGGATACCTTCGACGGCCGCGCCTTTTATGCAGCCAAGTCTGTTTCGAATGGGGACAAACGCTTTTTATTTGGGTGGAACCCAACGAAAAACGACGATTTATTCAGCTGGAATCCGCCGAAGTCTCGCGGCAAGGATTACGACACATGGGATTGGGGTGGGAACCTGATTGTACATGAAATCGTTCAGCGTACGGATGGGACCCTTGGTGTAAAAGTGCCGGATACCGTGGATGGATCATTTTCGAAGCCGTTGCTTGAACAATTCAATGGAGTTGTAGGCGATTGGAAACATACGGGCAACTCACTTTCCTGTACGTCACCGTATGGGTTTGCCGGCTGCTTGACCCGGGATGATTTGCCCGATCAATGCAAAATATCCGCTACAATTACTTTCTCCGGGCAAACTCAAGGGGTTGGGTTCATGCTGCGGACAGAGGATACCTTGGATGAAGCCTATTACGTCACCTTGGAGCCACAGCGGGACCGCATTACCTTCCGGGGATATATCATGCAATCGGAAGAAGGCGGTAAGACGTTCCCTTATGAAGTTGAACTGGAGCGCCCTGTCCATCTGGTTCCCGATCGTCCTTACGAAATCAAAGTGTTTATCGATGGATCGATATGCGAAATCTACGTGGATGAGAACATAGCCATGAGCGCCAGAATGTATGATATACCTGAAGGGAAGCTTGGCTTGTTTGTCAATCAGGGCATTGCTCAGTTTAGCGATGTAACGATCTCGATTAAAGGTTAAAACCAGAGAATCGAGCAGAGGATCGGGGACTTGACCCCGTTTATGAGACAGGGATCCAAACACCTTCCAAGTTTAAGCAGCCAGTTGATGAAGCGGCGACTGGTTGTTTATTTTTGTTTGAATTCGAATTGAGTTATCCATTGCGGGGTTTACTTAACCTACGATGACAACCCGGAGAAGGTCCGGCGGATGCTAGAAGCCGTTCGAAGCATCGCGGTGGTGAGTGGAGCCAAGATGTTACCCTCGAAGGGGCTTATCTTCCCGTCGATGAGAAGGAGCCGGTTAACTTGAACGTTCCTGGCACAACTTCCATGCGATTTTTTATTCCGGAGTTGTACGGAGAGGCCGCTTCCAACACGATTATTCATTACGCACTTCGCAAAATCACTCAAGGGAAACCCGTTAAGCAGCTCATCGACCCATCCGTTAGAAGAGACTATCTATATGTGGACGACGCTACCCGTTATGTCCTCGAGCTGGCTTCAATGGAGACCGCGTATGGAAGCGAATGGCGCCTTCGCGGCAGTGGCCCAATTTCGCAAGCGGAACTTCTTGGCCTCGTGGGTTCAGTCGTTCAAGCTGCCCCGCGGTTTGAGCCAATTGGAGGGTAGCAGCAGCGCCTGCCACAATTATGAGCCCGGTGACTTTTACTTCAGACAACGGACCGACCAGACGGGCTAGTGCCTCCGTGCTAGTAATCGCGGAGGAAGAGACACGATCGAGCCTTATTGTAAGCGTTTTCTGTTTTCACCAGAACAGATCTGTATTTAGAGTCGTTCCTCAAGCGGCGTAAGGTACATCACGGCGCCGCTTTGTTTTTTGCGAAACGTGCCCGGGGTCATCCCCGTCCATTTGGTAAACTGGCGAATAAAGCTTTGTACATTTTCGTACCCGATGCGATAAGCAATTTGTTCAATGGAGTCGTCGCCATTTAATAAAATTTGCATGGCTTCCTGCTGACGGAGAATGGATAGATAATCTCGAGGAGACATCTGATAAACCTCGCGAAAGATCCTGCTGCAGTGCCTTCTGCTGAAGCCTAGGCGAATCGAGATCTGCTCAAACCAGTTGGGAAAGGATGCCTCATCCAACCTTTCGGAGGGGACCAGCAGTTTCTCGATTTCGCGCGCAATTTGGTACGATAATTCCTGATCGGACTGCAGCAATACGGATTCCTTTTCACAAAATCGTTCAATTTGAAACGAAATGTCGAAAATCCGATGAAGGATCGAAATGAAGGAAGGATGAATCATGAGCGGAGCCGCTTTCATCATTTTTTGTAAAAAAGACGGCTCAATGATTTTAATATGGGCGACAAAGTATTTGGTGCGCGTTTCGGATTCCATTCGATATTGGTGGAGCATCATGGGCGGTACGATGACCAAATCACCTGCTTGCTGTAGAAATGACTGATCATTGATGATGCAAGTTTGGGATCCTTCCAGCACATAGTTCAACTCGTACATCATATGGTGTAAGTGCCGTTGACACAACATACCTGGATGTTCGACAACGGAAATGTGGGCCCCGTACAAGCAAATCTCCGTATACATATCCTCAAATGTAACAAAATCAGGGACAGTTTTTTTCATTTTCATATCGCACCTCTGCCAATTCCGGAATGATAGTCCTCTTCTTAGTCTAATGGATCATTACCGCAGGCAGAGGCCGCGAAATGATGTCAGCCTTTTATACTCTGTTATAAAAAAGGATGCCGATGTTTACCGTCATTCTTTTGAGTGTCCTCTTAGCACGTCTTTGTCTATCTTAATTAAAACAGGGCCCTGATGGCCCTGGGTGAATGAGCGGAAACGGTGTTCCCAATTGGAGGGAACACCGTTTTTGCGTTTTCGTGTTCCAGACTCTGTCCGGTAACTGCCCGGTTATCGATGGAGATTACAATATTCGTCTGATGGCATGAACATGGCATTTTATTTCGCCCGTATGTTATATTGTTAGCTGAAGCCCAAAATAATGATAACTGGATATTTCTGTAACTATCGGAAGATATGTCCGCTCAAAAACCAAACGTTTCATCCGACATTACAAAACAAAAAAACTAAAATTTCTTGTTTTGTTTTGTAATCATAAATGGTGTGTGCTAAGATGGGAAAGATAAATTTACCGATTTGGATCAGGTGATGGATATGCGAGGAAAAGTTACGATACAAGAAATCGCCGATATGGCCGGCGTATCAAAGTTTGCCGTTTCCAGAGCTTTGACAGGGAAATCCGGAGTCAGCTCGCAGACGCGCGAAATGATCATCAAGGTGGCCGGACAGCTGGGATATTTTAAAAATGAGCCGAAACGCCCAGCCCCCGCGGCCGAGGTACCCGACCAGGATAATGGGTCCGGAACGATTTTGGTGTTATTTCCGAATATTCGATATCAGAACACGGACTCCCTGTACTGGGGGCCGGTCTTTGACGGGATTTCAACCCGTCTTAACCGCCAGGGGCTCGATATTTTGACTCTGACGGAGCCATCGGGAGACTCTATGTTTTCTTTGCTGAATCCGGATGCCATCCGCGGGATAATCACAGTAGGAACGATATCTACGACGATTCTGCTCGAAATCAATCGGCTGGGTATTCCGGTTGTTATGGTGGACCATCTGGATCCGGCATTCCGGTGTGATACGGTTTTTACCGACAATTTGACCTGCATGAGAGAGATCATGATGAAATTGTTTGCCAAGGGCTATCGTAAATTTCAGTTCATCGGCAATATCGGGGATGCGCAGAGTTACTATGAACGCTGGATCGCCTATCGTGCCGCTCTCGAAGAGCAGGGTCT
The DNA here is from genome assembly GCA_004016085.1 of Claviceps quebecensis. Lineage (NCBI taxonomy): Eukaryota > Fungi > Ascomycota > Sordariomycetes > Hypocreales > Clavicipitaceae > Claviceps > Claviceps quebecensis. Next base: position 211,084 of record QEQW01000007.1, read on the forward strand.
CGGGCAAGAAAACAAGCAAATCTCAACGCTTGTGGGTCAAGATCATACTTACGATGCCGTCTATGCACTGAACCCCGAGGATATTCCTGAGGTATTCGTATGCGTCAATGATATGACAGCCTTGGTTGCGATGGAAGCACTGGAAGCCAAAGGAATCAAGGTTCCTGAGCATTGTGCGTTGACAGGTTTTGATAATACGCATGAGTCCCTTCCGCTGTTCGCGACGGTCAATGTAAACAAGGAGCTGCTTGGTATGAGGGCAGTCGATCAAATGCTGTGGAGGATCTCGAACCCACTGTCGGCCTATGAGAAGAAACTCATTTACGCGGATTTGATGATACGTGAAACGAATGCGTTAAAAGTGAACGATACATCAGTAACTACGTGACAGTAACCTGTAGTTTATTTGGGAGCGGCAGGTTGTAATAAAAAGAATTGCCTATATGCAAAGGTCACCCTTAATCAGGTGATCTTTTTTTTTGTTTCAGAATAACAAACAAAAATAAAAATAGAAATAAATTACAAAAACATTATTGACACAAATCAAATATGATGATAATTTTGTTTTGTTAATAGGCAAACAAACAAATAACAAACAAGGCGAAAATCAATTCGGGGAGGTTATGAAGTGAAAAACGCAAGAATGCTATCGTTGGTGATGGTGATGTGCATGATTCTTCTTTCGGCGTGCAGCGGGGGATCAAGTAATACGTCAACGCAAAATGAAAGCGGTAACAATTCTACAGGTACCGAGACGGCAGCCGAGGCAAAACCGCAGGAGGAGGCCAAGCCGGAATCAGCTCCAGTGGATATGGGCGGACGCGTGATCAAAATGGCAGCTTGGTGGGACTTAAAGCCTCAGGGACAGACGGCAACGGATAAAGCAAGGCTCGATAAGATCGCTGAGCTTGAGAAGAAATACAATATGAAAATTGAATTTGTCAATGTTCCCTTCGGAGAATACATGGACAAATTCACGACAACCGTTCTTGCTGGAGAGCCGTTTGCCGATATCGTGCAGATGGAATATAAATCCGCACTTCCTGCTATTCTGAAGGGTCAGCTTCTCAAAGTATCGGAGTTTACCACACCCGAAGATAATATCAACCAAGACCAGCATCTGGTAATCAAATCTCCAGCTATCTCCGGCGAAGAATATGGGTTTGACAACCCAACTACAGTGGCAGTAGGGATTCATTATAACCGGGACCTGTTCAAAAAACTGGGCTTGCCGGACCTTCAGGAATTGTACAACAAGGGAGAATGGACCTGGGACAAGATGCTGGAAATTGCCAAACAGGCTACCAGAGATACGAATAACGACGGGAAAACGGACGTGTACGGGTTTTCAGGATGGGCTGCGCAAGTGGGGACTACGCTAGCGGCTGCCAATGGCGCGAAAATTGCTGACGACACCACCGGCAAAGAAGGGATCTCGGATCCAAGAACGATTGAAGCCATTGAATATTTAAATAAGCTGTACAATGTTGAAAACGTTGTCAAGGTAAAAACAGGAAACAAAACCAATTGGGAAGAAACGGATACGTTTAAGGATGGAGACGTTGCGATGTTTCTTGCTGCCGAATGGCAGCTGGGCGATTTGAAATTTGACGTAGGCATCGTTCCGGTGCCAAACGGCCCTCAAGGAAGCAAAGAAATTACCTACGCTAACACGGCGGCAGCCGCCAAGTTCATTCCAAAAGGAGTTAAGGATCCGCAACTGGTGTACCGCATCTTCGAAGAGATGCAGGATGTGCCTCAGTTGGAAGAGTATCCCGGTCAGGATTACCTCGAGGGGAAATACAATCATGAAGAAGATATCCAGATGATCCGCGAACATATTTACGGAACCGGAGCCATTGTTCTGGCCGATGCCTATCCGGATTATCCATTTAACAGCATGATCGAAGACGTCATCAAGAAAAACGCTTCGGTTACGGCCACAGCCGAGAAATACAAGCAGCAAGCACAAGCTTCGATGGATAAGCTGGGAAAGAAATAAATGTTTTGATAGCCGGGCAGCGGGGTGCGGTGGGCACTCCGCTGCCCATTTAAAGCACATTGAACGGAACCCGGGCCGGTTTGATAAATTTGGTAAGATAGGGGGCTTGGAATTGTTTGGTAAACGTCGTCTAACCAAAGCAAATGCCTTGTTGGTTGCTCTCGTATTGATTTCAACGATGTGGGCCCCGATATCGGAAGAAGAAGCGTCTGCAGCCGCCGATACAATAGGAAAGGCTACGGTATCAGAGGAATCCGCTTCGGCTGGGCAGGCGAATGTATCCGAAAGCAGCCGTTCGTATGCGGATTATATACAGTATTACCATGATGCGGCACGGCCGGCAAAAGAGATCCGCGTTCAGGCGGCCGATTACAGTCAGGTAAATGGGGACGGATTCCGTAGACTGGAAAACTATGAAGGCGTTCAGGGTCTCTCCCTATTAACGGGTGAAAAGGGAGAGGTGAGTTGGAAGATTCATGTGGATGCCGAGGGACTCTATAATGTTTCGGCCACTTATTTCCCGATTGAGGGGAAAAGCGCCAACATGGAAAGGGGGCTTCGGATCGATGGGGAGGTCCCGTTTCAGGAAGCGGGCTACCTGGAGTTCGACCGGGTCTGGGATAACGAGCTTAAGGAGGTCAAGCGGGATAACCGCGGAAATGACCTGAGGCCGGAGCAAATGGAACGCCCAAGGTGGCAGGAGGCGGTGTTCAAAGATTCGGAAGGCTATTACAATGATCCGTTCCAGTTTTATTTTACCGCAGGGGATCATGTGCTCACTCTTTACTCAAGCCGTGAACCGATGGTCATTCGCGATCTGAAGCTGTTTCAGCAGGAAGCTTCTCCTACATACGAGGAAGCTCTAAAAAAATACAAGCAGGAGGGCATTCAGGAAACGACAGGCCAGCTCATTGAAATTCAGGGAGAAGCAGCCACGGCCAAATCGTCGCCAACCCTGTATCCGCTTAGCGACCATTCCAGCCCCGCCGTGTCGCCTTACAGCGCTTCCAAGGTGAAGGTGAACACCATCGGGGGGTATAACTGGCGTTTGCCTGGACAGTGGATTGAATGGGAAGCGGACATCCCGGAAACGGGACTTTACAAAATAGCATTTAAGTCACAGCAAAACTTTGTCAGAGGCATTTACTCCACCCGAAAGCTAACGATTGACGGCAAGGTGCCGTTCGAGGAAATGAAAGAGGTGGCCTTCCGATACAAGAGCGGTTACCGGATGGATGTGATGGGCAAGGGAGAGCCTTATTTATTCCGGCTGGATAAAGGCAAGCATGTCATTCGGCTCGAGGTGCAGTTGGGGGAATTCGCTCCGCTGATCCGCGAAGTCCAGGACAGCCTGTACACCCTGAACGCCGAATACCGGAAGATTCTGATGATTACCGGCACGCAGCCGGATGAGGCCCGCGATTATCGCATCGAGAAGCAGCTTCCGGATCTGCTCGGCACCTTCAAGAAAGAATCCGACCGTCTCAAATCCGTCTCGGCCCAGCTGAAGAAGCTGGCCGGCGGCAGCAGCGACCAGGAGGCACTGCTGAAGACGATGGCGCTCCAACTCGATGAAATGGCCGCAAACCCCGAGACGATTCCAAGACGGCTATCTTCTTACAAATCAAACGCAGGCGGACTCGGTACGTGGCTGCAGCAGGCGAGGGAGCAGCCGCTGGAGATTGACAGCCTTTATATTGCATCACCGCAAGAGAAGATTCCAAGCGCCGGCATGGGGTTCTTCTCCAAGCTGTGGCATGAGGTGGCAACTTTCTTCTATTCCTTCTTTATAGACTATAACCAGATCGGAAACGTAGCGGAGACGAAGGATCAGCGCACCATCACCGTCTGGGTCGGAAGCGGGCGCGACCAAGCCGACACGATCAAGGCGATGATCGACGAAACCTTTACTCCAGCGACGGGAATCAATGTGAATTTGAAGCTGGTGCAGATGAACACCTTGCTTCCGGCCACTTTGGCGGGGCAGGGTCCGGATGTCGCCATGCAGATCGGCAACGACATCCCGGTAAACTATGGCATGCGACATGCAGCGGCCGACCTGACGCAATTTACCGACTTTGAGACGGTGAAGGAACGGTTCCGTGCAAGTGCGATGGTCCCGTACACCTATAATGAAGGCGTCTATGCTCTGCCCGAAACCCAAACGTTCAATATGCTGTTTTACCGGAAAGACATCCTGAAGGAGTTAGGGCTTCAAATCCCCAATACATGGGATGACGTAACCAACATCCTCACGGTGCTCAATAAAAACCATATGGAATTCGGGCTGCCGGTGGTCACGCAGCCGGCTTATCCGGGAGCGAACGTGCCCCCGAATTCGATTTACGCTACGCTTCTGCTTCAGTCCGGGGGAGAATTCTACCGGGAGGACGGTAAACAGTCAGACTTGGATTCCCGGAAAGGGATTGAGGCGTTCAAGCAATGGACCGAGTATTATACGGACTACAAGCTCGAGCGGGAGTTCGACTTTGCCAACCGGTTCCGCAGCGGGCAAATGCCGATCGGCATCGCCGATTATACGACCTATAACCAGCTTACCGTATTTGCGCCGGAAATCCGCGGCATGTGGGATTTTGTGCCGGTACCCGGGATGAAACAGGAGGACGGCACCATTAACCGGGAAGTGCCGGGCGGCGGCAGCGGCGTGATCATGCTGCAGTCGGCCGAAGACAAGGATGCGGCTTGGACCTTTATGAAATGGTGGACCAGCAAGGATATCCAAGTGAAATTCGGACGGGAGATGGAAGGACTCATGGGTGCGGCGGCGCGTTATCCGACCGCCAACATCGAAGCGCTGGATCAGCTGCCGTGGCCGGTAACGGACTTTGAGAATTTGAAATCACAATTCGAATGGGTCCGCGGAATCCCGGAGGTGCCTGGAGGCTATTTTACAGGCAGGCACTTGCTGAACGCCTTTTACAAGGTAGTCAACAATCAGACCGAGGCGCGCGAAGCCATGATGGATTATGTGCAGTATATTCAGGATGAAATCCGGACCAAGCGCAAAGAGTTCGGTCTTCCGGATTAAAAGGAGGAACAGGCATGAGCCGCACGCCTATCGTAGGGACGGATCCCGCCATCCATCCAGGTACAGCCGTTCAAACCGTGCTGAAGCCCGAATCCTGGTGGACGCTCAAAATGCGTGAAATCAAAGCCCATAAGCATTCCTATCTCTTGCTTTCGCCATACATGATTCTATTTGCTTTATTTACCGTCGTACCGGTGATCATGTCGATCCTCATCAGCTTTACTTACTTTAACATGCTGGAGTTTCCCCGCTTTATCGGATGGTCGAACTACACCAGGCTGTTTCTTGAAGACGACGTGTTTCTGATTGCGATCAAAAACACGATTCTGTTTGCCGTGATTACCGGTCCGGTCAGCTACATCGCCTGCTTTCTGTTCGCCTGGATTATTAACGAGCTGTCGCCCAAATGGCGGGCATTTATGACGCTGGTATTTTACGCCCCGTCGATATCTGGCAATGTGTACTTTATTTGGCAGATGATTTTCTCCGGTGACCGGTACGGGATCGCGAATGGTCTGCTGATCAAAATCGGCGTTCTGCTCGAGCCTATCCAGTGGCTGAAGACGGAAGCTTACATTATGCCAATTATCATTCTGGTTCAACTGTGGCTTAGTCTCGGCACCGGATTTCTTGCCTTCATAGCCGGTCTGCAGACGGTGGACAAATCGCTGTATGAGGCCGGCGCAGTTGACGGGGTCAAAAACCGCTGGCAGGAGCTGTGGTACATCACGCTGCCATCGATGCGTCCGCAGTTGATGTTCGGCGCGGTGATTCAGCTCACGACTTCTTTTGCGGTCGCTGACGTATCGATCAATCTTGCCGGATTCCCGAGCGTCAATTACGCGGCCGAGACGATTGTGACCCATTTGATCGATTTCGGCACCATCCGGTTCGAGATGGGCTTTGCCTCCGCGATCGCAACGGTGCTGTTCATCATCATGGTCGGTTCCAATTTGATCATTCAAAAACTTCTGCGCAAGGTGGGGGAGTAAACCAATGCAAATGACGTTGAGATTGCGGAAAAAACGGGTGAATCGTTCGTTTCTGGGGAACCTCTCGCTGTTTGTGCTGTTGGCCGTGATGGGAGCCTTCATGGTTCTTCCGCTGGTGTATGCCATTAACAGCGCGTTTAAACCGCTTGATGAAATTTTTGTGTTTCCGCCGACGCTTTTTGTCCGCCATCCCACGATGGGCAATTTTACGGACCTGATGAACTTACTTGGCAACTCTTGGGTGCCGTTTTCCAGGTATATTTTCAATACCGTTTTTATTACAGGAATGGGCATCATCGGTCATGTTCTGCTGGCATCCGCAGCGGCGTATCCGCTGGCGAAGCATCATTTTCCCGGAAAATCGCTTTTGTTCTCGGTCGTGGTTCTTTCGCTGATGTTTACGCCAGCCGTTACTTCGATCCCCAATTACATGATCATGTCATGGATCGGGTTGATCGATACCTATTGGGCGGTGATCGTCCCGGCATTTGCCTTTCCGCTTGGCCTGTATTTAATGAAGCAATTTATGGAGCAGATTCCGGATGCCCTTCTGGAGGCGGCTAAAATGGACGGGGCGAGCGAGTATCGGATATTCTGGTCGATCGTCATGCCTAATGTTAAGCCCGCCTGGCTTACGCTTATTATTCTGCTGTTCCAAATGCTGTGGGGCTCGGACGGAAACGGATTTATTTACAGCGAGCAGTTGAAGTCCCTTCACTATGCGACCAATCAAATTGTGCAGGGCGGCATTGCCCGGGCGGGCGTGGGTGCGGCGGTGGCTTTGATTCTGATGAGTGTGCCGATAACGCTGTTTATCTTTTCCCAGAGCCGGATCATTGAAACGATGGCGACTTCGGGAATGAAAGAGTAAAGGAGGGTCGCTCTTGAAGATCAAAGCAAAATATACGCTGTTGGCGGCCTTCTTGGTGTCCCTATTGGGATTTCAAGCCGGGCCCGCCGCAGCCTCAGCGCCCTATGAGAGCTACAATTATAACTATTGGAAAGAGGCTGTTCCATCCCCGGCCCCCTATCTTCCCCAGCGGGCCGTCACTGGGAAGGATTTGGGAATCGGGGATTTTCAAGAACCGAGCGATATGTATATTACGGACCAAGGATATGTCTACATCGCGGACAGCGGCAATAAACGGATCGTCTGCCTGGACCCGAACTGGAAGCTGCTGCGTGTCCTGTCGACCTTCGATCATCAAGGGAAAAAGGACGCTTTTAACAATCCGAGCGGAGTGTTTGCGGGGCGGGATGGGATGCTATACGTCGCGGACACAAATAATCACCGCGTGGTCGTCATCTCACCTGAGGGAAAATTGAAGAGAATCATTCAGAATCCGAAATCCGAAGTGCTTCCCGGCGATTTCAAGTTTGTCCCGCTGAAGGTTACCGCGGATAACGCGAACCGTGTATTTGTCGTGGCACAGGGCATATATGAAGGGATTATGCAGTTTGACGAGCAGGGAAACTTCATTGGCTACGTGGGTACCAATAAAGTACAGAGGAACTACGCGGACTACTTTTGGCGGATGATTTCGACCAAGGCTCAAAAGGCGCAAATGGTGCTGTTTATTCCGACCGAGTTTTCCAATGTGGACATCGACGCGAAGGGCTTCGTGTATGCGACCAACATCGATCCGGGCTCCCAGGAGCCCATCAAGCGCCTGAATCCGTCGGGAGAGGACGTACTGAAGCGTTTTGGGTATTTCGAAGTCAAAGGGGATATCCGGTATAGCACTTTCGGAGCCAATAGCGGCCCCTCCAAGATGGTGGATATTAAAGTTCGGGAGGGCGGGATGTATAGTGTGGTGGACTCGCTAAGAGGCCGGATTTTTACCTATGATGATGAAGGCAACCTACTATATGTATTCGGCGCGAAAGGCACGCAGTTGGGAACTTTCAAGACACCGGTAGCCATCGACAGAGCGGGTGAAAATCTGGCTGTGCTGGACCGGGGGAAAGCGAATATCGTCCTGTTCGAGCCGACGGCCTTCGGAAACCGTGTCAATAAAGCGGTAGAGCAGCATTACAACGGTGATGACGACAAGGCGGTGGAGAGCTGGAAGGAGGTTCTTCGTCTGAACAGCAACTATGATATCGCATACATCGGCATTGGCAAGTCTTTGCTGATCCAAAAGCGCAATGAAGAGGCCCAGGAGTATTTCAAGCTGGGTATGGAGCGTAAAAATTACTCCGTTGCCTATAAACGATACCGCCGTGAGGTGATGAAAGCTTATTTCGGTACTTTTCTGACGATTCTTATGTGCGTGTGCCTTGCCCTTCTGGTCTGGAGAATGGGGAAGTCATGGAGACGAAAAAGGGGGGAGCGGCGTGAAGCAGGACTATATTAAGTTTCCTCTGCACTTGATCGTGCATCCGTTCGAAGGTTTCTGGGATATGAAATATGAAGGGAAAGGAAAAATGAGGGTTGCCCTGATTGTCATCTTCCTGACCGTGGTCACATTGATTGTACAGAAACAATACTCCGGATTCTTGGTCAATTACAATGATCCTCGCTATATCAACAGCATGGATGAGCTGAAGTATATGGTGCTTCCGTTTCTCCTCTGGTGCATATCCAACTGGTCGATCACGACGCTGATGGAAGGAGAAGGCAAGTTCAAGGAAATCGTGATGGCGACCTCCTATTCCTTGATTCCCCTGGTGCTGATTTATCTGCCGATGACGTTGATCAGCAGGTTTATGGCGGATGAGGAAACTTCATTCTACTACCTGATCAATGCCATAGCGGTCATCTGGTTTGTGTATCTGCTGTTCATAGGTACGATGACCGTTCATCAATACACGGCGAGCAAAACCGTCATCACCATGGGTTTGACCGTCATCGTGATGGGGATCATCGTGTTTCTCGGAATGCTTCTGCTGAGCATGGCCCAACAAATCTTCGAATTTATTTATAACGTTTATACTGAACTGATTTTCCGTACATGAAGGAGGCTGCTCGTTCTGTGATACATCGCAAAATTCTCTATACGGTGCTGGCTTGTGCCGCTGTATGCAGTTCGGCAGCCGGCATCCTGGTTCATGCGAATAAGGGGGTGCCTTCGGTTCAGCCAGCGGCCTACGTTCAAGCCGCCAAGCCGGTCTTGGCGCAGCAAATCGCCTACTTGCCTGATTCGGACCGCGGCGTTCCCGGGATGAAGCTTGTTGCCGATACACAGGAGCTGGGGCTGTACCTTCAGCCGGACACGACGGAGGTAGCTGTTCTGGATAAACGTTCGGGCAAGGTTTGGTACAGCAATCCGCAAGACCGGAACGAAGATCCGGTGGCTTCCCCCTTCGAGAAGGAAGTGCTGTCATCCCAATTGACCATCTCGTTCAGGGATGATCAGGCTACGCTGGATTCTTATTCCAATTATGCGCAGAGTATCGGCAAAAAGCAGTTTAAATTGGAGAGCATCGAGAAAGGCATTCGGATTACGTACACGCTTGGCGACATGTCGCTCGGAATCGATGCCTTGCCTAAATATATTACAGAGCAAAGACTCCAGGAGAAAGTGCTCAGCAAACTGGACGCGTCGACAGCCAGGTACGTCCAGTCCAGGTATTACCCCGCCAAGGGCAAGAGCGGTGTTCTGGAACGCCTCGATGGTCAAATTTCCAAGCAATTGGTTCTGAATAAAATGCTGGAGGCCTTTGAAAAGGCCGGTTACACGAAGCAGGATCTGGAACTGGATAACAAAGAGAACGGGGGCAGCGGCGGCAGCGTTTCGACCAGGCCCAATTTTGTCATTCCGATCGAGTACAGGCTGGATGGAGATTCGCTCGTGGTATCCGTGCCGGTCGGCCAAATCAAGGAGAGCGCGAAGCATAAAATCAGCAACCTGGATTTACTCGGTTATTTCGGTGCGGCGGGGACCCGGGAAGAGGGGTATATGCTCGTCCCGGATGGGACCGGAAGCCTGATTTATCTCAACAACGGCAAAACCAAGGAAGAGAAATACGTACAGGAAGTGTACGGAACCGATCTGACGACAAACAGCCGCAGCCGCGGGCAGGTCACCGAAAGCGCCCGTATGCCTGTATTCGGCCTGAAATCGGGAGATTCGGCCTGGCTGGCGGTGATTGAGAAGGGGGATGGCATCGCCAGCATTAATGCGGATATCAGCGGCAAGCAGAATTCTTACAATCATGTGTACGGCAGCTTTGCCGTCCGCGGGGAAGACGGGCTGGAGCTGTATACAGGACAAAAGGTTCAAGATATCCAACTGCTGAGCGATTCGCTGTATCCCGGAGATATTCAAGTCCGTTACAGCTTCCTTTACAAGGAACAGGCCAATTACGCAGGGATGGCCCAAACCTATCAGCACCGGCTTGTGCATGAGAAGGTACTGACCCCGCTTGCTCCGCAGGAGCATATCCCGTTTTATCTGGATATCTTAGGCGCTGTAGACAAACAGAAGACTTTCCTCGGATTTCCTTACCATTCGATGATTCCGATGACGACCTTCGCCCAGGCGGGAGTGATTACCGGCAAACTAAGCTCAGACGGCATCAGCAACCTGCAGATGCGGTATGTCGGCTGGTTCGGCAAAGGGATAAATCATGAAACGGCGGTGAAGGTCGCGCCGGAAAGCATCCTTGGCGGAAAATCCGGCCTGGAGGCCCTGAATAAGCAGTTGGAAGCGTCGGGCGGGCAGTTATATCCTGATGTGGCCTTTCAACAGGTTTACCATGATGACAGCCATTTTTCGCCAGCTTCCGATGCGTCCCGGTTCATTACCAAAGAAGACGCCAAGCGAAGTCCGTTCAACCGGGCCCTGAACCGGATGGATCCGGACCTGGGCAGTTACTACCTGCTGTCCCCGGCGAAGCTGCCGTTCTATGTGGGCAAGTTTATCGGCAAGTACCGGGATCTGGGAGTCCAGGGGTTGTCCCTTCGGGATCTTGGCGATCTGTTGAATTCGGATTACCGGAGCAGCCGCGTAGTTTACCGGGATACGGCCAAAAATATGGTAGTCGAGCAGCTTGACCGGTTAAAAGGGCAGTTTCCCCGGTTGATGGTCTCCGGCGGGAACGCCTTTGCCTGGAAATCGGCCGGGCACGTGATTAATGCGCCCATGTCCTCGAGCGATTTTAATATAACGGATGAAGAGATTCCGTTCTATCAAATGGTGCTGCATGGTTATGTAGATTACACAGGAGAGCCGGTCAACCTGGATGAAGATCAGGATGTGCATAAGCAGCTGCTCCGTAACGTGGAGATGGGGGCTTCTCCACATTTCCTGTGGTCTTTCGAACCGTCATCCGCGTTGAAATTTACTCCATATGATGCTCTGTATTCTACAAACTATCAGGATTGGTATTCGCAGGCGGTAGAAATGTACACTAAAGCGGACCAGGCACTGTCCGGTCTCCGGACACAACCGATTACCGGTCGCAGTACGCTGCAGGATGGCGTCGTGGAAGTAAAGTACGCAAACGGGGCGTCGGTGATTGTCAATTATACGAAAGAACCGGTGTCCATAGGCGGAGTAACCGTTGGGGCACAAGATTTTAGGGTAGGCGGTGATCATTCATGATTCGAATGAGACTGAATTTATCGCAAAAAAGGTCGCTCCTGGGCGCCGTGTTTATCCTGCCATGGCTGCTGGGCTTTATATTCTTGTTTGCAACCCCGCTGATTCAATCGATCCGGTTCAGCTTCAGCGAATTAAACATCGTTCCCGAAGGGTATGAACTGAAGTTCACAGGTTGGCATAACTTTTCGGAAGCATTGTTCGTAGATGCGAACTTCAACCGGATTTTGACGGAGTCGGTCGCGGGTATGGCCGTAAACGTGCCGCTCATTTTATTTTTCAGCCTATTTTCCGCCACGCTGCTCAATCAGAAGTTCAGAGGCCGGGCGCTGGCGCGAGCCATTTTCTTTCTGCCGGTTATTCTAGCTTCTGGTGCGGTGTCTGCCGCGGAATCGTCGGGTCTCATCAACCTGATCGGGGATTCCAGCGTAGCTCAGGAGATGGGGCAGGCGTCTTCCCAGTTCAATGTGCTCTCGATGGTCAGGCTGCTGGATGAGGCTGGGATGCCTGCTTTTCTTTCGGATTATATCGTAAGTGCAGTGATGAGAATTTATGAAATTATCCGCAGCTCGGGCGTCCAGATCCTTATTTTTCTCGCGGCGCTTCAATCCGTTCCGGGTGCCATGTACGAAGTGGCCAAGATCGAGGGGGCAACCTCCTATGAATCGTTCTGGAAAATTACGTTACCGATGGTGAGCCCGCTGATTTTAACGAACATCATTTATACGATTATCGATTCGTTTGCTGACAGCGCCGTGACGCAGCTGATCTATCAAACAGCGTTTAAGACGCAGAACTTTGGCTTGAGCGCCGCGATGTCCTGGATGTATACCATCGTGGTCAGCCTCATTTTGGTCATTATCGGCATTCTGGTATCGAAGAAGGTGTTCTATTATGAGTGATGCCTTAAGAGAGAGGGTGAAGGCCGTGAATGTGAGCCGATCGCTTCGCAGCGAAGCGGTGGTTTATAAACTGCACAAAACAAAAAGTCGGGCGGAAAACATCCTGGTATCCATTTTCAGGTACGCGCTGATCATAGGGATTTCTTTCGTCATACTGTACCCGCTGATGCTTAAATTTTCGTATGCGTTCAAAGACAAGCAGGACATTTACAATCCGACGATATACATGGTTCCGGTACACTTCACCCTGGATAACGTCAAAATGGCGCTGGACGTGCTGGATTATTTTCCTCTGCTCGGAAATACGCTCGCGTTTGTCATCGTGATGATGCTGCTTCAAACGGCGTCATGCGCGCTGGCGGGATATGGTTTTGCCCGTTTTTCGTTTCCGGGGAGCAATATCCTGTTTATTCTGGTGGTCCTGACGATTCTGGTGCCGTCCAGTACGCTAATGGTGCCCATGTATCTTCACTTTCGCAATTTCGATATCGCTGGCCTAATTCACTTGATCACCGGAAAAGAAGGGATCAACCTGCTGAATACCTATTGGCCTTCGATTATTACGTCCGCAACGGCCAACGGCCTGAAATCTGGGCTGTACATCTATATCTTCCGGCAATTCTTCCGCGGACTACCGAAAGAGATCGAGGAAGCTGCCCTGATCGACGGGGCTGGCGGGTTCAGAACCTTTTTCCGGATCATGCTGCCCAATGCCGTTCCGCCGCTGGTGACGGTCATGTTGTTTGCTTTCGTATGGCAGTATAATGATACGTTTTATACGTCTCTCTTTATGAGTGAAAGCCAACTGATGCCGCTCCGCGTGGCCTCGCTTCCGGCTGACGCGAATCAACTGATTCCGCAGATGCTGGGGGTGGCTACGGGAACGAACATTAAGGCAGACCCCAATCATGTGGCCATGATTGTCGACACCGGCATTCTACTGGCGATCATTCCATTAATCGTCATGTATCTGTTCGTCCAACGGTATTTTGTGGAAAGCGTAGAGCGGACCGGCGTGGTCGGCTGACGCTGGATAAATTTTAACAGTTAAATCTCGATACAGGCATATTGGGAAGATAGTTAGGATTGTATATGTTTAAGTTAGAATTCTTTATTCCTTATACCGCTTCCATATTGCTAGCATATTAACTGCGAGCAGAAAAAGAGAATAAACAATGGTTATAAACGTTGCCGAATGATCTCTCTATATAAAGCGATCTTTTCTCCAGAGGGGGCATCCCGGCGTATAAGTTTATAGGTATAGGGAGTGTGTTCGTGGAATGACTCATAACAGGATTTGGTTTAACCAACCGGCTAATCGGTGGGAAGAAGCTCAGCCTATAGGCAATGGCACGCTTGGGGGAATGGTGTTTGGCAAGACGGACGTAGAGCGTATCCAGCTTAACGAAGACAGCTTGTGGTACGGAGGTCCAATTGACCGGAACAATCCTGACGCGTTGGGAAATCTTGACGAAATACGCAAGCTCGTGTTCTCGGGCCAAATACGCGAGGCGGAGGAACTGGCGGCAGGAGTCTTGGTCGGCATGCCTGATGGGCAAAGGCATTATGAGCCTTTGGGAGATCTGTACCTAGACTGCGGCTTTCATGGCGATAATGCCGAAAATTACCGGAGAGAGCTGGACTTGGATAAAGGAATCATTCGTGTTCAATATTCCGTGAATCAAGCGAAATATCGCCGTGAATACTTTTGCAGCTTTCCTGATCAGGTCATGGTCATTCAACTCGGCTCAAGCATTCCGGGGAGCTGCTTCCGGCGCTGCCACAAGCCTGGGCGAGTGGTCGTGTAAGTGGACTTCGGGCAAGAGGGGGATTCGAGGTGGACATCGAATGGAGAAACGGCCGTTTACTGAGTTCGGTCATTCGTTCCCGCAGACAAGGAAATTTCAGTGTCTCCTACCGAGATAAAATAATGGAACTGACCAGCCCAAATCCTGAATCCATTCACCACATCAAGGCTGAGAACTGGTCGTCATAAAAGATAGATGTGTTGCCCCGGGCTCATCGGGGTTCCCGCCGCCGGGAACTGCCGGATGACCGAGGATCCCTTGCCGATCGATCGTCTCGAAGTCGATGCCTGCGTTCAGCAGCGTTTGTTTGGCATCCTTCACGGCCTGCTTCGTGAGCATCGGAGCCGGTGAGCGTTCTATCGTGTTTTGCCGTCGGACGTTTTTTTGTTGTTCGTCTTTGGCACACCCATGTACGGCAGGACCTGGGACACGATTTTCTTAAAGATCGGCGCCGCCATCGCGCCCTTCCGCAATCCGGATTAGATAGAATATGACGAGATTTAGGGATGACTGGACATGAAATGCGAAATCGCGGCGATTATCCGGCAAAACAAAATTGCCTCCCAACGGAAATCATTCGAAGTCCCCCAGAATCATCTCATGTAACGCCGTTCCTGCAAGGACCATTGGATATACATTCTCTTCTTTCGGTACGACAAACTCTACAAGTACGGGACCAGGTGTATTTAGAGCCTCTTGCCAAACGCGGATCGCCTCTGCTTTATTACTCGCTCTCAGCCCTTTGATGCCGTAAGCTTCAGCCAGCTTTACGAAATCCGGGCTGCCGGCAAGGTCGATTTGGCTGTAACGCTTGGCGTAACTGAGTTCCTGCTGCTGCTTAACCATCCCCAACACTTGGTTGTTAATCACGACAATTTTGACGGGAATCCGATGAATGGAACAAATAGCCATCTCCTGCGCGCACATCTGCATGCCCCCGTCACCATTTACGGAAACCACAAGACGTTTCGGATTCCCGATCTGAGCGCCAATGGCGGCCGGTAACCCGAACCCCATCGTTCCAAGACCTCCTGAGGTGATCAGCGAGCGGGGGTAGTTAAACTTGTAAAATTGAGCTGCCCACATTTGGTGCTGGCCTACATCCGTGGTTATGATCGCCTCGCCTTGTGTGGTTTCATGGATCATTTCAATGACAAATTGGGGCTTAAGCTCCATATCCGAATCTTTGTACCGTAACGGAAAATTTCGTTTGTATTCCTGAATTTCTTTGATCCAACGATCGGATGGGGAGGCGGCAGCTTTCGTATTCGCATAGTCCAGTACAGCCTTGATATCACCGATGCATGCAATATCCGCCTTGATGTTTTTGCCGATTTCAGCCGGATCAATATCGATATGGGCAATCCGTTTGGCATGTGGGGCGAAGCCATCCACGCTCATGGTTACCCGGTCATCAAACCGCGAACCCATGGAAATAATCAGATCGGCATGCTGGATGGCCATATTCGCTGCATATGCACCATGATGACCTGCCATGCCCAGCCACAGGTCGTGAGCACTTGGAAAACCTCCCAAACCAAGCAATGAGGTCGCCACCGGAATGTTGGTTTTATTCACGAAGTCCAGCAGCTCATTGGATGCACCTGAATAAACCACTCCTCCTCCGGCGATCATGACCGGTCTTTCGGATTCGGTAATCGCTTGAATCAAGGTATCGATCGGGTCTGTATCCAAATTCGGATCGGAATCGTACCCTCGAAGGTGAATCGCACCCGCGGGTTGGTAATACAGCTTGTGATTGGATACATCCTTAGGAATGTCGATTAATACAGGACCTTTCCTACCCGTATTTGCAATATGGAAGGCTTCGTGCACAATACGCGGAAGGTCTTGCACATGACGAACGGAGTAACTATGTTTCGTTATGGACAGGGTCATGCTGACGATATCCGCTTCCTGAAAAGCATCCGTGCCCATAACCGTAGTCGACACGTTGCCCGTAATGATGACGAGAGGTGTGGAATCCATATAGGCCGTCGCAATCCCGGTAATCAAATTTGTCGCTCCCGGTCCGGATGTGGCGATGCAGACGCCGACTTTACCTGTCGATCGGGCATAACCGTCTGCTGCGTGTATCGCTCCCTGCTCGTGCCGGGCCAGAATGTGTTTGAACTCCGGATTGTCGACCATAGCGTCATAAATGTACAGCGCGTTGCCTCCGGGATAACCAAAAACATGTTCAACCCCCTCGAGCAATAAACAGCGCAAAAGGCATTCGGATCCTGTGATGAGTTCAGCTTTGTCTCTCTTCGTTTCCATGTGATATCCCTCCAACAAAAAATCCCCTATCATCCCAAAAGCCGGCAGCATACTGCCGTACTAAAGGGGCGAAAGGGGTTGATTTTCGCGGTACCACCCTGGTTTGCCTAAAATCTCACGATTTTGGGCCTCACGAAGTAAAAAGTGTTTCCTTACTTCTGGCACGGTAACGTGTGCCCATCCGGTTGAGACTACTCACTGAATCAAGCGCTTGATCCGGTTTTCGACCAACAGCTCGGAGATGACGTCATGCAAGGGGTTAAGGCAAAGGTTTCAGCATTTCCTTCGCTCTCTGGACATAAGAGCCCTTGACACTTTTTTTCTCTTCATCGCTTGTTTGTTATATACATAAAAACCCCTCTCCTCCCAAGCTCGGCAGCGCTCTGCCGAACGATAGGGACGAAAAGGGGTTATTTTCGCGGTACCACCCTGGTTTGCCTAAAATCTCACGATTCCGGCCTCATGAAGTAAGGAGTCCCTTACTTCAGCACGATAACGTGTGCCCATCCGTTTGGAACTACTCACCAAATCAACGCTCCGACTTGATTTTCGATCAACAGCTCCGAGGTGACTATTATACAAGGGGTTAAGGCAAAGGTTTCAGCATTCCCTTCGCTCTCTGGACATAAGAGCCCTGGTATTTTTTCCTCTTCATCGCTTTTCAAATGATATTATAGAGGATATTATCACAGACGCCATGATTTTTTCAACAGGTTCTTATTCATATTGGCTTTAAGAATAGAAAAACCGGAAAGCTGCATGCTTTCCGGATTAATTTATACTTACATAATAGGTGGGTTCGAGTAGGCCTCGGCATTAAAGCTTTCCGGACCCGTACGTGTCGGAAATACGGAGACAATGGAAGGCACGCTAACGATGGCTTGATAGACAATGAAACCTGGGTTCGGTGGATGATAATCAATGCCGACCCCAGACAATACGGTAGTTGTCAGCACGCCTGCCACAAGAGGCAACGTTTCAGTGACAGAATAAATCGTTGTCGCTACACCGCCAATCACCCGGTTAACCGTAATCGTTATGGGAGTCAGAACTTCAATCAATGCGCTTATCGTAACGGTGTAATTAAACATGACTCGAAGGTCTGTCCCCGCTGTGGACGTATTCAGTCCAAGCGTACCGAATAGTGCCGAGGTAGGCGGAGCCAAAATATCAAGAACGGGTCCTACTGGAACCGCAATAGCTCCAGCCGTACTGGCATTTTGGGATACCTGTGTGTCTACTAAGAAATTGGGCATCCATTTAACCTCCTTCACCAAAGAGATGTTAAAGTATATGCCTGATTACAATAATAGGATTGGACGGGCTTAAAACAACGAGATTTGGGGAGAAATGTACAACTCTTTCTAAAATCACACTTCTCCTTTAATATGAAATCAACGCAATAAGAATCAACATTTTTCCGTTGGTTTTCTCTCACCAATTCTGATAACACACAAGGGGCGAGAGCGCAGAAAAAAAGCATGACAGCTAAGTGTCATGCTTCTTCGTAGGTAATTCCCTGTTCTTCAAACACCTTCATGACTACAAACATGGCATCCAGCGTCTTGGGAAAGCCCGCATAAGATACACAGTGCATGACGGCCTCTACGATCTCATTGGGCGTAAGCCCGGCATTCAGAGCCCCTTGAATATGGAAATCGAGTTGAGCGGCCGCTCCTGAAGCAATCATAGCCCCTATGGTAAGCAGGCTCCGCTGCTTTATATCCAGACCTGGACGGGAATACAGCGAGCCATAAGGGAACTCGACAATCAGCTTGGCCATGTCAGGACTGAATTTCTCCATTTTTTTAACCGTCGCGTTCAGCGTTTCTTCACTGACCATCCGTTGTAACACTTCTATTCCTTTATCATACCGATTCGATTCCATATACGTCCTCCGTAAGTTTTAATCTAAGCTAAGCAGTCTGGTGAGGATCGGCGGGATTTCTTGCGGGTCCACCATGACCTCGATGACCGTTGCCGTATTCGACTGTAAAGCTGACTGAACCGCCTGCTTGATGTCGATTTCATTCTCACAGCGAAATGCCATTGCGCCCATGGATTGGGCAAACAAGCTAATATCCAGCGGCCGCTCATAGACAGCACCGACGGATCGTCCCGTGTTATAGGACATTCCCTTTTCCACCATATCTAAGCGACCGTTATTCAGCACAAAGAAGATAACCGGAATCCCATGGTTCACTGCTGTCGATATCTCGGTGCCGTGCATCATGATGCAGCCGTCGCCGGTCACACAGACAACAGGGCGATCTTGCATAGCTATTTTCGCTCCGATCGAATAGCCGATCGCCGCCCCCATCGCGATGAACACCTCATCGAAAAAGAACGTCCCGGGCTCGATGATTTCGAAATGCTGTACGGCATGAAAGGAGTGACTCCCTGCATCTCCGAAGAGTACCGCCTCTTTCGGAAGCACGGCCCGCAAGCTCCTGAACGCCGCCCCCGCTGACAACATGGTGGATTCCATCTGGGAGGACGCAGCTGCCGCTTGTGCCCGCGGTGTCAGCATCTCATGCTCTTTGGACGTTGCCCCGCTCCGCAAAATAAGTTGAGTCAAGTTGGAGTGGATATCGCCAAGGATCAATTGCGTCGGCGCCTGGATGGTTTTGCCTGCAAACGTAAGGTCATACTCAAATTGCAAGACCTTGTCCGGCTCCATATCGGCCGTAAATCCGGACAAAGACATGTCGCACAATTTGCTGCCGACGACGATCATCAGGTCAACGCCGGATTTCAAATAATCGGTTGCATACTTGGAACCGCCGAGGCCATACCCGCCCAAGTATAAGGGATGATTGGTAGGAAAGGCCCCTTTCCCGCCAGGGGTGGTCATTACAGGAATTCCCCAATGTTCTGCAATCGTCTGCAATTGGTCATAGGTATCCGACATGACGGCCCCTTTGCCCACGAAGAGGACAGGTTTCTTGGCCTCATCCAGCAACGATATGGCCTTATCAATGTCGGGAGATACAACGGGTGAAATATGGTCCGGCAATGGCAGGTAGAAGGTCTCCACTTCCTCCATCAGCACATCAAATGGGATGCACAGATGAACGGGTCCCTTTTCACCGGTATAGGCTTTCTCCAAGGCATGTTTAAGGTAGAGATAGAGAGTGTCCCCCCGTTCGATGCGAGCACTGAACAAGGTGACAGGTTCGAACATTTTAACCAAATCTGCCCCGAACTGGCTTGAATCCTGGCTTAAAGCGCGTCCAGTCTCTTGCATCGAAGGCTGTCCGGTAATGAACAATACAGGCAGCTGGAATTCTTTGGCCTGCGCTGCGGCTGTAATCAGGTTTGTTCCTCCCGGCCCGGAAGTACCAATCGCGATCCCCATCGTTTTTGCTGCCAGGGCATAACCGGACGCTTCAAACCCACATCCAGCTTCGTGACGACCCAGCACATATTGAATATCATAGTTTTCGAGTTCCAGCATCAGCGGAGAGATGGACTTTCCGGGAATGCCGAACACGTGGGTAATTCCCCATTTTTTAAAATGCTCGACTAATATTGTATACACTCTTTGTTTCATCTTATCACCCCTGCAATTTGGTTTTTATGGTCGTCGTTTGCATCAACAACTGTTCGATTTGTTCTGCTGGTATAGGTGGGTAATAATAAAAGCCTTGTACTTCATGGCAGTTCTGACTGCGCAGGAAATTCAACTGATCCTTCGTTTCTACACCTTCTGCGATCACATCGATTCCAAGCTTATGGGCCATCGCGATTACCGTAGCTACAATGTCCGCGTCATTCGAATCCGTCATGATATCCCTGACAAAGGATTGATCAATCTTCAGCCGGTCAATCGCAAATTGTTTCAGATAGGAGAGATTGCTGTAACCTGTCCCAAAGTCGTCGATGCAGATCAGTATACCTAGTTCCTTCAGCTTTCCGAGTATCTCGATTGCAACTTCAACATTCATCGTCATCGACTCTGTGATTTCGAGCTCCAGATAGGAGGGATCGATGTGGGTTTCGAGTAAAATCTCTTTGATGGTCTCTACCAAATCATGCTTTGAAAATTGGCGAGAAGAGAGATTCACCGACACGCGCATAGGGGTAAACCCTTTTTCCTTCCACTTTTGATGCTGAAGGCAGGCGGTTTTGAGCACCCATTTTCCGAGGGGGACAATAAGTCCTGTTTCTTCGGCGATCGGGATGAACTTAGCCGGGGGGATCAAGCCAAGAGTCGGGTGATTCCAGCGAACAAGCGCCTCGGTACCGATGATTTCCCCTGTCTTTGAATCGATCTGGGGCTGGTAATATAACACGAATTCCTCGAGCTGCAGCGCTTTACGGATCGAATTCTCCAGCGTAAGCCGTTCAATACCGCCGCCGCTCGGGATAGACTTGAAAATGTTATAGTTGTTCTTCCCATCGTCTTTCATCTGGTAAAGGGCAATGTCGGCGTTCTTCATCAGCATCTCGACATCCCTGCCATCTTGAGGATAGAAGGCAATACCGATGCTGGCTGTTATATATAATTCATAGCCGTCCACTGCAAATGGTTTCTCGAATGCTCTAATAATCTCTTCCGCAACCTGAATGGCTTCCGTCTGATCCGTAATCTCTTCCAAGAGGATCGTGAATTCATCCCCGCCCATTCTGGATACCAGTTGGTCCGAAGCATGACAGCAAGCTTTCAGACGCTCGGCAACCATCTTCAACAGCACGTCGCCGTTGTTATGACCCAGCGTATCGTTAATCTTCTTGAAACTGTCCAGATCGAGAAACATGACGGCAAAGATACGGTTTTCGTTCACCCCTTGTCTCAGCAATTCACCAATATGACCGGTGAAAAACCTTCGATTCGGCAAACCGGTTAAATCGTCATGGTAGGCTAAATAATTGATTTGCTTCTGCGTATGATAACGCTCCGTGATGTCTCGAAACTGTGCGAATGCGCCCATGATCTGCATATTCTCATCACGAATAGGGAAGGCGTCAAACAGGCAGACCAGCTCGTCTTGTCCCATTTGAGGAAGCAGCATGAATTCCATATCTTCATACTCTTTCCCCGTTTGAAGGACCTCTCTAATGAAGTCGTTTGTTCTACCATCCGGAATAGGTTTATTAATGACATCCTGTTTTTTGGCACCGGTTATAATTTCGGCAAACTTGTTGAACTCGGTAATGTTTCCATCCCGATCCGTAATAATAATGCCGTTTCTTGTCGTTTCGATGACCACCTGATTCAGTATGTGCAACCGTCTGTTTTGTTTTTTCAGCAGCAGTTCTCTTTCGATCGAATCGACGACCGTGCATAGCATCGCCAGTAAAAAGGGGTTGTGCTGATCAATCGTCGTCATGATCGTAATGGTTCCGAGCAAATTGGAGTTATCTGTATATTGAAAGGGTACGGTATAACAGGCAGAGGACCATAAAAATTCATAATAATGCTCGTCCCCGACAAGTTGAATCGGCTCACGGTGATCCAAAACCAAGTTAATGCTGTTGGTTCCCGCTTCGTGTTCATTGAACACGAGGCCAACTTTAATGCCCGATTGCTGAATCACAGTCTTGATCGCTTCATCCCCGGCCATTTCCAGTATGCAGCCGTTCTCATCGGTAATCAGGATGAGCAGCGGAAGTCCTTTCATGAGCTCCAACAACTTATGAACAAAGAAATCAATGACGGACAATATTTCCTCGTATTCTGCCCGTTTTAGATTCAAATCGCTTTCTGATAAAAAGTTAGTAAAGGAGGGAATCCCCTGTGGATCAATACCTAGCTTTTCACATTTCTTTCTAGACTCCGAGATCAAGGATAACTTCGTCAAATCAATCCCCCTACTTTACCAAGAAAAATGCAATAAATTTACTTGAATGATATGTAGCCCCGATATTTACCCGCTCTTTCTTCATTATGACTGCGCTTAAAGTTTTTTTCAATTTATTTTCTGTTAGATTCTGGGTGCTCTTCAGAATACGTCATTCTTATGGCGTGGTTTGTCAGAATCCGTGTATTAAATTGACCTCACAGCTTCATCCATTTCTCTTTGAAAAATAGAGAGAAGACGCGAACCGCAATGATTTTCATCATCATATAAACGGGAATGATAATAATCATCGCGATGATTCCCCCGATATTGCCGGCAGCCAGGACAAGGATTACGGTTGTAAGGGGGTGAATATCCAGCTTTTTTCCGAATACATAGGGAGCGATCAAGTTATCTTGAACTTGCTGAGCGACGAGTATAATTACAAGCGACCATATCGCCGTCGCCGGCGATTGCGTCAGCCCTACGATGACAATCGGAATCGCAGACAGGATTGCACCGACAAACGGAATAAAGTTTGCAATGACTGATATGACCGTAAGCAAGAAAGCATAGGGTAAGCCAATCATCAGGAAGCCGATATACATTAAGACACCCAACGAAAGATTGACGATCACTCTTCCGACGATAAATCCGCTTAACATATGGTCGATTCCTGTGACAATCTCACGGGAATCGTTTTGATAACGAGTTGGCGTTGCGCGCACAAGTAAATTTCCGAACTTCTCTCCCTCTTTTAGCATGAAAAACAGGAGGATGGGGAAGGTGAAGAGGATAATCGTAAAATTAGACACAAACGAAAACAGACCGCCTAAATAATTCGACATGAAAGAAAAGCCTTTGTTTAAGTAATTGGTGATAGAAGTGAGTCCATTGCTTTCATTGGCGGGAAATAAGGAAGCGAGGAATCCGTTCTTCTCAAGCTCATTGATCTGTTCCCCTACGGAACTCAAGAGACTCGGGACGTTATCTAGAAAGCTTATAAACTGTCCGTAGAGCACAGGCCATTTGCTTAAAATGAACCAAACGATGGCAAGCGCGAAAATGACATAAATAATCAAAATGGCCAAGGTCCGGTTAACTTTATATTTTTCCATTAACTTCACCAGCGGCCTGAGCAAATAGTAAAAAAATACGGAGAGAAGCAGTGGGATTGCTACTACCTGAATTAAGGCGATGATCGGACGAAATACAAAACTCACTTTGGACCCTAGGAAAATGATCAAAAACAGTAATACGATAAGCATGCCATAGCGCAATGCTTTGTTTGTGGTGAACAAATGATTTCCCTCCATTTTGTAAAAAACTCCCCGGCTTGATCCGCAAATTGGGCATCCTGCGTTCGGTCTGTTTCCTACCTATTTGTAAAGATGCATACTCTGGGTTTTACGTCTTGTAGGGGTTGGCGTTTCAGATTGAAGTCTAAAAAATAGCGCCAAAAGATTTGCACCCGATGGTGAAGGAGGATTATACCTTCCGGGGGTCCCCAACGGACCAACCCTAAAATCTAGTAACCTTCACCTGAAATGTAGCGGATATATTACATGATAGTTTCCTTCATATAATGTTTATTACAGAGAAGTTCAGCATTACCACGATCACGCTCATGACGCCGATGAGCAATTCATACGGTAACCAGCTAG
This sequence comes from Claviceps quebecensis, assembly GCA_004016085.1. Lineage (NCBI taxonomy): Eukaryota > Fungi > Ascomycota > Sordariomycetes > Hypocreales > Clavicipitaceae > Claviceps > Claviceps quebecensis. The sequence continues at coordinate 235,110 of QEQW01000007.1, forward strand.
TAAAAGTACCGGTCAACAAGGATGGTGTCTGGAAAATCACAGGTTAAGAAACCGAAGGACAAATTAATGAACTAAAGGGGGGATACATCGTGGAATTACGTCAGCTAGAATATTTTATTCAAGTTTGCAAATCAGGAAGTTTGACCAAAGCTAAAGAAGAATTAGGTGTGACTCAGCCTACACTAAGTCAGCAAATTCGGGTTTTGGAAGATGAGTATAATATTCAATTGTTTGATCGGGTAAGCAGGGGAGTTGAAGTAACGGAAGCGGGGAAAATTCTCTTGAATAAGGGCAATGCCATTATGAATCTTCTTGAAGAAGCGCGAAATGAAATCGTTGGCCGAATCAGCAAATCTAGAGAAACCATTTCTATTGGATGTTGTCCTGCTGAACTTGAATATCTTGCTCCTTACTTCATGAGATTTCATCAAAAGTACCCGAATATTTTATTGAAAATTATCGATGCAGAAGATGCCGAGAATAAAGTTATGGAACAAAAGGTAGACATCGGGATCACTGCATATCCGGTTTCTGACACTTCAGTCATTTCGACTCATTTGTATAGACAAGAAATGGCGCTATTGATTCACTCAGAACATCCTTTGGCAAATAAATCTTCGATTCCTTTTCGATCTTTGAAGCAAATGAATTCGATCATGTTCCGGGAACAAAACAAAACATTAATTGATATGCATTGTTTCGCTTGCGGGTTTGCCTTGAAGTCGAGCATAGAAACGTCCTCCACTCCAGTATTGATTCACTGGGTTCGTCATGGACTTGGAGAAGCTCTTATCCCCATATCTTTGCTTGAAAGTCTAAGGGACGACTCTTTGCGTATTGTCAAATTAGAAGGCCATATACCTCGTTGGGATATTTCTCTTGTATACCTTAATTCCGTTACGATGAAGTCTGCTGAGCGCCTATTTATTCAAGAGATGGTTTCATATGTAAGAGAGGTTGAGGTGAGTATTTCATGTTCAGGCAATTAGAATGTTTCATCCAAATCTGCAATGTGGGAAGCTTTACTAAAGCCGCAGAAGTTTTAATGATTTCTCAACCTACGTTAAGCCAACAGATCCGCTTTCTAGAGGTAGAAGTTGGAACCCCCTTGTTTCAGAGAGTTGGCAGAGGCGTAAAGATTACAGCTGACGGGGAAATACTTTACGAGAAAGCCCTTTCCGTAATGAGGCTCATTGAAGAATCGAAGAAAGAAACTTACGAGTTACGTTATGCTCGGGCAAACAAACTCTCGATCGGCATTACGCCAGTGGACTTTAATGGTTTAATACCCCGTTTATTGAAATTCCATGAACAGTATCCTGACATTACATTGAAGTTTGCCAGTACAGAAAATACATCACAGCAATTATTGAATCGCAGTATCGATATTGGCATTGCCGACAATTATGAACCAAACAAAGAAATTCATGCGATGCACCTCTATAAAGAAGAACAAGCATTGGTCATTTATGCGGACCATCCATGGGCAGATCGAACCTTTGTTTCTTTTCAAGAGCTGGAAGATTTAGAATCTTCCTTATTTGTCGCAGATAAAAGTTTAATCGATCATCTTCATACCTTCAGCGAGAAAATCGCCAAATCCTTACAAACCCAATTCGAATCAACCTCGACGGCTATTCTTCTTTCCATGGTACTGCAAAAGATGGGGGCAGCTATATTACCTGCTTCTTTAATTGATACATTTCCTGGGCAGCATCTGAAAATGATTCGTTTCGTAGATCCAACGCCTGTACGTGAGATTAAGCTGATTTTTAAAAAGTATCATCACCATAATCCTTCTGTTCAGAAATGTATCGATTTTTTTCTGGAATCATAGATAGAGGAACTAGAACACCATAGCTAACGAATGCGAGCCTAGACGAAGGGATATTTCCTGTCTTGCTCGCTTATTCGTGTTAGTCGGCATAGGGAAACCCAAATATAGTAACCCTACGCATAATGTTAGACTCTTTCCTTTGCTTGCTATAACCTTTATACTAGCAATGAATTAAGGATTCTGAACGGCATTCGTCTGTTTTTGTGGAAATATATTAAATAATGTGATATTAACGGCCGAAGGGGAATTTTGAATGGGTAAAATGCGTAAATCGGCAATGCTGTTACTGGCTCTGATGATGTGTTGGACATTGGCGTCTTGTTCTGGGAACGCTGACACATCGAGCAATGGCACTGCTGATAATACGATTCTCAACGCTAACCTTAAAAAGGCAGAAGCTTCTCAAACGAAGCCTTCTCCGGATGAGCCTGCCTGGAAGCTGAACACGACACCGATCACGTTTGACTGGTATATTAACTTCGATTGGTTTACCGGCAAGTGGGGAGGCAACGCAGTTTCCGATTACATAACGAAGAAGACGGGCGTCAGCTTGAACTTTATCGTGCCTGCCGGCGACGCCGGCGAGAAGCTTAACACGATGATGTCAGCAAGGTCGCTCCCTGACTTCATCACGCTAGGCTCGTACGAGGATTCCGTGCAGAAGATGATCAATGGAGATATGGTACTTCCGTTAAACGAGCTGGCGGAACAATACGATCCTTATTTTTTTAAAGTCGCTGACCCAGAGAAGCTTAACTGGTACACACAGGCTGACGGAAATGTGTACAGCTACCCGAATGCATCTTCATCCCCTGCGGATTATCAAAAATACGGGAAGCTTTTTACTTCTAATCAGACCTTTGTTGTTCGGAAAGACATGTATGAAGCCCTCGGGAAGCCGGATATGAGCACGCCGGAAGGGTTTCTCGGCGCACTGAAGGCTGCGAAGGAGAAGTTTCCGGAAGTAGATGGCCAGCCGCTCATTCCGATTGGCATGCATGAATTTACTGAGACCGGCAACTATTCGCTGGAATCTTATCTTCAGAACTTCCTAGCCATTCCGCAGCAGAAAAACGGCAAACTGTACGACCGTCGAAGCGATCCAACTTATCTGAAATGGCTGAAGGTGTTCCGTCAAGCGAATGAGGACGGGTTGATGCCGACAGATGTCTATATTGATGAAAAACGGCTGGAGAAGGACGAAAAAATAGCACAAGGGCGTTATTTTGCCATGCTGTATCAGTGGTCTGATTTTTCAGAGATTAACCAAGCGCTGTATCAGAAGGACCCGAATAAGGTGTATATCGCGATTGATGGTCCGGCAAATGATGCGCATGATGCGCCAACACTAGCAGGAAATGGCGTCTCCGGTTGGACGGTGACGCTCATCTCGAAGAATGTCAAGGATAAGAAGAGGGCCATTGCCTTCCTCAGCTATTTGCTCAGCGAAGAGGGAAACAAGGATCTGTTCTTAGGAGAGAAGGGCGTTACCTACGATACGATAGACGGTAAAGATCAGTTCCTGCCGGAGGTCATGCATCTGCTCAACACCAACCGCCAAGCGTTCGATAGCAAATACGGCGGTTCTTATATGTACTGGATGTTAATGGATACGAACATGAATCTAGCATGGATGACGGGGATGGATGCGGAGCCTTCCAAACAAATTACCGATTGGACGAGGGGAAAGACGATCAGCATGAGCGAGTTTGAAAATCTGGACCCGGACCCGACGACGAAGGAAGGTATTGCGCAAGGCAAAAATACCCGGCTCTGGGCCGAGACGCTGCCGAAGCTGCTGATGTCTAAGTCGGATGCTGAATTCGACCGGCTGTTCGCAGAATTCATGAAGACCACTACCGAGGATCCCGAGTATAAAGCTATCGTAGCTAGCCGCCAAGCAGCCTATGAACGAAATGTACAGAAGCTGAAGTCGTCACTCAATCCGTAGTTCAATAGAGGAAGCAGCAGGATGTGAAAACAGGGGATGGGATTTGCGGCAATTCGTTGGTTATTGGGGATACGTGCATTTACGTCTAACCTTTCGCTTCAAGTCAAACTGATTCTGTCATTTGTGTTCGTTATCTTTATCCCGGTTGTTCTGTTCTCCTGGTACACGATCAACGAAGAAACCGCCAAGGCAATGAAAGAATTGGCGGAGAGCAGCGAGAATGTGCTGGAAGTAGAGAAGATCAACATTGAGAATAACGTAGAGCTGATGGGATGGACCGGTCAGCTAGCGTTATCCAACCGGGAAATGAACAATTATTTGCAGGTTGAACAATTTCAGGATACAGCACATGTTCTACATATTAAGAAAGATGTGGTCAACAGCTTTCAATATTTTCTGTTTAACAATCCACGAATTGCCAATGTCCGGTTGTTTACGGACAACCTTTATGTGAATGAGATTTGGCCAGTTATCCTACAGGAATCACGTATTCAGGACAAGCCTTGGCATCATGACGTGATGAAGCAGAGCGGTTTGCCTTGGTGGGAGATCCAAGAGAACGTCGTCTTGACCGGCGCGCCATCCGAACAATCGCCGAATGAGCCATTCATGACGTACTTGCAGGAATTCAAATATCCGGACAACGCAACGCATAACGGGATTCTGGAGATATCGATGAAGCTGTCGGATTTCTTCTCCCGAACGTTCAGTAGCGTGCAGGATATGAACTCTCAGCTGATCGTAGTAGCAAGGAGCGGAAAGCTTTTCAGCCTGAAAGACTCGCCTGTGTTCGAGCAGAACAGCGCGGAGGAATTGATGAGCAGTGTGAAGCTGGCGAGTAACACAGATAGCGAGGCGGTACAGTTCAAGATTAATGGCGAGTCCTACTTGGCATTTCAGAGCTACATCCCATCGATTGATGTACATCTGGTCAATATGGTCAGCCTTGCGGAGACGATGGAAGGCATCAACCACTCGAGAGTTCGTTATATCGTGCTTGTATCATTACTAGCGGCATTTCTTGTGCTGCTGTCTTACTCGATGCAGGCGATCATTTTGCGCAGGCTTAAGGCGCTAAGAGAATCGATGCAGCAGGTGAGAAATGGCAACTTCAACGTCGAGCTGCCGCCGATTACCGGTACCGATGAGGTAGGAGAGCTGGGCTTTCATTACCGCAAGCTCATTCTGAAAATTAACGAGCTCATTCAAGACCAGGCAGCTCGGCAGGCGGCAGGCAAAGAAGCTGAGCTTCGGGCGCTGAAGAACCAGATCGATTCCCATTTCCTCTACAATACGCTGGAGAACGTCAAGATGCTGGCGGAGATTGAAGGGCAGTATCTTATATCGGACATCATGACCTCGTTAGGCGGTATGATGCGGTATTCGATGGAATGGAGGCAGGATCACGTGATGCTCAGCGATGAGATCCAGCAGGTCCAGCATTATGTATCCGTCATGAACATCCGTTATGATGGTAGACTTGATCTCCGGCTGTCTATTGTACCGGAATGCCTCAAGCAGGAATCGCTTAAAATGTCGCTGCAGCCCGTAGTCGAGAATGCAATCAAACATGGGATGAGCCGCATGCATTCCAAGGACGGAAATCTTCTCATTACGATCTCTGCCGTCCGGCGTGATCAAGCTTGTGTCATAGAAATTAAGGACAGCGGCTGCGGCATACCGGATGAAAAGCTGGACTTATTGAATCAAATGTTGCGAATGGAAGAGCTCGCTTACCAGGAGGTCCGGCGATTATTGGTTCGTAAGGAGAACGAGGACGGTAATGGGATCGGTCTGCGTAATGTGGACCAACGTTTAGTGATGAGCTATGGTGTGGAATATGGGATTCGGATCGAAAGTCAGGAAGGAAGCTATACACGCATAATCATGACTTTGCCATACCGGGTCATGGGAGGGGGATAGACATCTATGATTAGCTTGCTGATCGTCGACGACGAGAAGATCATTCGGAGGGGCTTGCAATCCGTTATTGAGAGGCAGTTCCCTAATCTGTTCAACTATCGGTTTGCCGAGAATGGACAAGAGGCGCTGGAGCTTCTATGCCAGGAGCCTGCGGATATTATGTTTACAGATATCCGAATGCCAATTATGGATGGGATCGAACTGCTCGACCAACTGCAAGACCATCCGGTTAAACCCGAGGTTGTATTGCTGTCTGGCTATAATGACTTCGTATATGCGCAGAAAGGGATCCGCTTTGCTGTAAAGGATTATCTCGTAAAGCCTGTGATTCGGGAGGAGCTGTTTGCCGTCCTGGAGCGATTAATGCTGGACATAAGGATAAGAGAAGAGCGAGCGGACAAGGCGGGCGAAGATGCCAGCCTTTTTGCTGCCGAGCTCGTTACCCTGCGTTTAACCCAGAAGGATGTGGTTGATGCGGTCACACCGAACAAGCTGAAGCAGGTTGGCTTAAGCTGGTTGGATGCAGGGTATACACTGGGCTTGGTTACACAACGCGGTGGAAAATCACAGGCAAGCAGTACGGATGCAGCTTGTTTCAGGAATCAAATCGCTGAGCTGCTCCAAGGGCGTATGAATTGGATGCTGACGCGTGATGGAATAGGCGGAACGATTATGATAGCAAGCGATCCGGTTATGTTCTACCAGTTGGCGGAACAGTGGAGGTTAAGTGAGTATGAGACACAGCTGCGAATTGCGATTAGTGATTCTGTTCAAGGGATTGACCAGATAAGGTGGGCATACAGCCAGGCGAAGCAAACCATGAAATACGGGATTCTGCTTCCAGAACTCGATGTGCTGGACTATACCGGCATAAGTGATCGCAATGAGCGTTACGTCGTTCCTATTGAGTTGATTCAACGAATATTGAATCTCCTTGGAATGGGACGCGGGGATGAAATCAAACAACTTCTGGATCAAATCCTCGATGTTCGCATGATTAGCAGCAGTGAGATTGGCTATCTGGAACGTATTAGTCAGCTGCTCAACGAGGAGCTGTTCGATAAATTGTTCCGCATCTATGGACATAAGGTATTCGATCTATTAAGGAAGTACGCTCATGTTGGTCACATTGGGAATTTCGACCGATTAGAAGATTATTACAGAACCGTCGAGCAGCTTCTCAATAGTCTGGATCGGTTCATCCAAGATCGGAAAGAGCAAGCGCCGACGGAACAGAATACGATGCAAAAAGTACTCACCTACTTGCAGACGCATTATGCCGACAATTTAAACATGGCGGTGGTGTCCAACCATTTCTCGCTCAATTACTCGTATTTCAGCCAAGCCTTCCAAGAATTTACCGGTGAGAGTTTCTCGAACTATGTTCGCCGGTTAAGGCTGGATAAGGCGAAGGAACTTCTGGTGCACTCCGATTTGAAGGTGTACGAAATCAGCGATCAGGTTGGATTCGAAAATGTGAAGCATTTTACGAGAATATTCAAGGATACCGAAGGCATCACAGCGCTGGAATTCCGAAGCCAGCGGAGACGGTTTGAAACCCAATGATGCTCGTTTCCATTTCCCTATTTCCTCCCTTGCTTCTCATCCATACCAAGACTAAAACACAAATGACCCATAAGAGGGTCATTTTTTTGTGAAAAAGCATCCTCTTATGGGCGACAGTTTACACCTTTTCAATCATTCAGCATTCAGAAAGTTAATCAAAGCTGTATTGAATTCTTCAGGGTGAGTCGCGTTTAGACCATGAGGCCCACCTTCGATAACGACGAGTTGACTGCCTGGAACCGCTTCGTGGGAAAGCTGACCGCTGACTTCAAGCGCCACAACTGCATCGGAATCCCCGTGGATAACAAGCAATGGGATATCAAATTTTGCCAAATCGCCACGGAAATCCGTCCGGGCGAAGGCACCAACGCAATCCAGCGTCCCCTTTGGCGAAGCAGAAGAAGCAATTTCAAGGTTGTAATGGCGGAAAGACTCGCTAACCAAGTCGGTTCGATCCCCTGCTTTAAAGAAATTGTGAGTGAAGGCGTCAAGGAAGCCGACACGGTCTTTTTTCAAACCGTCTTGGAAACCTTGAATCGTGGCTTCATCCAGACCGCCTTCCGGATGCTCGGCAGATTTGTAAAAGAACGGCGTAACCGCCGAAGCCAGCACGGCCTTTTTGACACGGCTTGTTCCGTATGTACCGATGTAACGGGCTACCTCTCCGCCACCCATCGAAAATCCGACCAGCGTTACATCCTTAAGGTCCAGTTGTTCGATTAACTTATGAAGATCGGCTGCAAACGTATCATAGTCATATCCGTTCCACGGTTGGGAGGATTGCCCGAACCCACGGCGGTCATAGGTAATCACGCGGTAACCTGCATCGATGAGCGCTGGAACTTGACTCTCCCAAGACCGCCCGCTCAATGGCCAACCATGGATCAAAATGACAGGTTTGCCTGTGCCAAGATCCTCAAAATTCAACTGAATGGGGTGCCCATTTTCTTCTCCGACTAGTAACTTTGGCATGTTTCATTCTCCTCTGTGTTTTTTTTAGATGATGATTATTCGTTGTGGCTTCCGCCCTCGTGGCCGCCAAACATCGTTTGGGCATAAACAACGCCCGCGCCATAAGCACCGCTGTGCTCCTTAGCGATCGACATCACGGCGTCATAGGTTTCCTGGCGAGCCCAATCACGTTGGTACTCTAGCATAACAGAAACCCAGGTAACGGGGATGGCTCCTGCTTGGATCATGCGTTGAACGGCCATGTTATGCGCTTCCGTAGTCGTCCCGCCTGAAGCATCCGTTACGATGTACACTTCATATCCGTCTTTAATAGCTCCAATAACAGGAAAGGCAAGGCAAACCTCCGTCCACAGTGCTGCCATGACCAGCTTTTTACGGCCTGTTTTCTTCACGGCTTGTACCAGGTTTTCGTCTTCCCAAGAGTTCATTGTTGTACGGTCGATCGGTACCTGATCTGGAAATACCTCTTGGATTTGCGGATGAATTGGGCCTGAGAATGATTCTGCAGCCACCGTTGTAAGAATAGTGGGCACATTGAAGACTTTCCCGGTTTTGGCCAATCCAACCGTGTTGTTAATGATAGTTTGACGATCTGCGCTTTGAATTCCAAAGATCATTTGAGGCTGATGATCAATAAGAATAATTGCAGAGTTTTCAGCCGTAAGTAAATCGGTCTTGTCATTAAACATACGAGGATCCTACCTCCTAGATATTGGTTGCAGCAGGGCCCGAGACATTGGGATGCTGATGTATTCAGTCTATGGAAATACAACTGTGCAAACAATCTTCAGTTTTCTATATTTTTCATAGGGAAAACCTATACACCTCAAAAGTTCTATAAAGAATATACATAAGCAATTCCTATGGCTGTTATAGAAAAAGCCTTATTGTTAGTGAAAATGTGGACTCTTAGACTTATGAATACAGGCATTCTAGCAAGAACATCACAATTAGTATTTAAGGAGGTTTTGACTATGAGCACAGGTTCTATAGGTTCTATGGCCTTAGCTCTTGCCGCAGGTATTGTCATTGGCGTTGTTTTTCAATCGCTTAAGATCCCCTCGCCAGCACCGCCTTTTTTGGGACTGCTCGGTCTCGCCGGTATGTTTATTGGCCAGCGGTTGATCCCCTGGATTCAGCAGTGGTTAAGCCACAAATAAAGCAATCTAAAAGGAGAGCGGAATCATGTCTAATAGAACGATAGATGTTGAGGCCAGTTTAGTCATTCACAATGCCAGCATCGTAACGATGGACGATGCTAATCCTACCGCATCGGCAGTTGCCGTTAAGGACGGCCAGTTCCTGGCTGTGGGAGATGATGCCGGAATCATGAAATATGTCGGTTCATCCACGCAGGTTGTCAACGCCAACAAACGAATGTTGATACCGGGCTTGAACGATTCACATATTCATCTCATTCGAGGTGGTCTCAACTATAACCTTGAACTTCGCTGGGATGGAGTGCCATCTGTAGCGGATGCATTGCGAATGCTGAAAAAGCAGGTTGATCGTACGCCAGCACCTCACTGGGTCCGTGTTGTAGGCGGATGGACGGAGTTCCAATTCATCGAACGCCGGATGCCGACACTGGATGAAATCAATCGGATTGCTCCGGAAACCCCCGTTTTTATCTTAAACCTTTACCGTCAAGCTTTTTTGAACAAAGCTGCCTTGCGGGTAATCGGGTATACGAAGGATACGCCTAATCCGCCCGGCGGGGAAATTCAAAGGGACAGCCGAGGCAATCCAACAGGAATGCTCATCGCCAGGCCAAATGCCACGATTTTGTACGCCACCTTAGCTAAAGGGCCCAAGCTTTCATATGAGGATCAAATGAATTCAACCCGACTCTTTATGAGGGAACTGAATCGATTTGGAGTGACAAGCGTGATCGACGCTGGTGGGGGCTTTCAGAACTATCCCGATGACTATCAGGTGTTTGAAGAACTGGATAAACGTGGAGAAATTACGGTTCGCACTGCGTATAATTTATTCACTCAGCATCCCAAGAATGAATTGAATGATTTTAAAGCATGGACCGCTTCATCGCAGCCTTACACGGGCAGTTCCTACTATCGTCATAACGGTGCCGGTGAAATGCTTGTTTATAGCGCAGCAGACTTTGAAGATTTTGTAGAGCCTCGTCCGGAGCTTCCAGCTGTACTCGAAGATGAACTCTTTGAAGTTACCCAACATCTCGTTCAACAACGTTGGCCGTTTCGTCTTCATGCCACTTATGGAGAATCCATAACACGTTTTCTCGACGTTTTTGAACGCGTAAACAAAGAGGTGCCGTTCAAGGATTTGCGCTGGATTCTGGATCATGCTGAAACGATCCATGAGAAGGATTTGGAGCGGGTCGTCGAATTAGGAGGTTCGATCGCGGTTCAAAGCCGAATGGCTTTCCAGGGTGAATATTTTGTCGAAAGATATGGGGCAAAAGCAGCGGAAAATGCTCCTCCGATAACCAAGATGATACAGTCCGGACTGCGCGTTGGTGTGGGAACGGACGCCACCAGAGTAGCTAGTTATAATCCTTGGGTGGCCTTATATTGGCTAGTGACGGGCAAAACACTGGGAGGTTTAAGTCTGTATCCTGCTTCTAATCGTGTAGAGAGACACCAAGCGCTTCGGATGTATACGACGGGGAATGCATGGTTTTCAAAGGAAGAAGATGTGAAAGGGCAAATCAAACCGAGTCAATATGCTGATTTTTCGATTCTTTCCGATAATTTCTTTCATGTCTCGGAAGAGGCAATTAAAAAAATCGAATCCGTCTTTACAGTCGTGGGCGGTAAGATTGTCTACGGTACCAGCGAATTTCAGTCTTTGTCGCCTCCAGCTCCAAAAGCAAGCCCAGACTGGTCTCCGCATAATTTCTTTGGTGGCTATTATAAGGGGCCGGAATATGGGGGTGGTGGATCAAGTGCCCATACACCTAAGCAGGTCCATCTTCATCATAAATGTAACCATCATCATGGCAGCGGTTTCTGCGACTTGGACTGCTTTGTCTTCTAAATATCATATTATGCTTTGATCCATGAGACTGTCCTTGTTCATCTATGATGACTTGTAGGATAGTCTCGTTTTCACAATAATAGTCACAGCTGATCATTCCCGGGAATCCATCCCTCTGCAGCTGAAAAACGAGATCACCAGAATCAATAAATAAACCTGAGGCGTTCCCAGGTCAGACAAAAGGTACAGTCACCTCAATGAACATGGGGGACTGTACCTTTTTATTTAGAAGATTTTATCAGTGGCTTCGATCATAACAGGAGTCATCTTCTCAATGATGCTCAACATTAGTCTGATTGGGCTGATGGATCTGGGCAGCGGTTGTCTCCTTTTTCTCTAAGCGAATGAAGAATGGGACAATCGTACTTAGCAGCAGTAATCCGGCCAACACCTCAAAAGTGAACACATGACCCTTGATGTCGATCAGGTAAATCGAGACGATGGGGCCAAGTGAGGCTCCGATGAATAGCATAAACATATGGAATGAAAGAGCGCTGGCCCTTAAATCTCCAGCTAAAGTGCCTATTAGAGATAACAAGGCAGGAAGAGCCATAGCTATGCCGGCAGTAAAAACAATACTCGCCAAGATTAAAAATGCAAGGTTCACCCAGGCACCAACCAGACCGAGGCCAATACCAGCCAGGATCAGACCGCAGCACAGTACATTTTTAACGCCAAACCTGGTAACGAGCTTTCCATCAAACGGGGAAACGAGCATGCCGATAATACCAGCTGCGCGAACCCATAGGATTTCCTGGTGGCTCAAACTGAAGGGAGAGCTGCTCAGATAGCTTCCAAGCGTCGAGAAAAAACCGACGAGTGCAATAAAGAGAGTTGAGGAAATGATGTAACAGAAGGGCAGGCTTTTTTTCTTAAAAATACCGCCAATGCGCTTCAACGGAGAAAAGAAGTTGCCCTCCGGCTTCTGGATGATATCTTTGGGTATACATACGGTAATCAGAAAAAACGAAATCAAATACACGATACCAAGGATGTAAAATACATATCTCCAGCTTAGTTCCAATATGACGGTGCTGCTATAAATCTGTCCAACGATACTGGCCATTAAAAAGGCGGTGCTTATAAATCCGAGGATCGTTATCCTTTTATTCGTTGGGAACATCTCTATTGCGTAGGCTAACACAGAAGGCGGAAACATGGATGCCGCCAATCCTTGGATAACCCTGAGTACGATAAGCCACTGAAACTCATGAACCATTCCAATAAAAGGGGTTGATACCGTGAGTAAGCATAATCCGGATATCATCATTCTTTTCCGTCCATAGCGGTCGGAAAGACCCCCGAACAGGAGTCCTCCACCGGCAAAAGCAAAAGAAAAGGCGCTTCCTGCCCAAGCTGATTTGGAAGATGAAATCTGGAATACGTCCTCAAACAAGGGAAATAGGGGGATCGTTAAATATAATGCTGAGACGACAATTAATGAGCACCAGAATAGAATCAAGGTCGTCAGATTATAACCCGGTGCCGCTTGCTTCGCTGGATTATTCAATCGTGATCCCCCTTTCTTCTGCAGGCGTTCCTTTTTTTACAGCGATATTGGTTTCCCTGACATTTAGAAACACGTTGACAGCAAATACAAGAATGCCGCTTCCGGCAACGGATTCACCTATACGTTTAATCGTTGATAACCACTCCTGATCATAGCCGCTTGCAATAAATGACAGCGAGATTAGCATGATTGGCAAGCCCGTGCCCTGCAGCCAAAAGTGCCATTGAGCCAGACGGGACGCTGCGGCTTTGGGGAAACGCAGATAAGTAAATCCGCAAAGGGCCAAAGTTGCCCATCCGAAAAGATTGGTGTGGGCATGAACACTGGTCAATGCAAAGTTCAATGTGGCACCCATGTAGATTCCAATGCCAATACCGAGAACAATATAAATAACAGCCATTTTTAAAAAACGTACTCCCATTCAAATTCTCCTTTGTATTTTACGAAATTCATTCTCCAGTCGAGGAGTGCACTAATATTCAATTCCAAGAACCAGATATGTAACCCAATCGTATAAACAGCGGTTCGCTCGATCAATATCGATATTTCTATGTCTCATATAGCTTTTTCTTATAATTATCGCAACAGCCTGGGAAATTCCTCTGCCTTTTGTATAGGTTTTCCGTGGCAATAGATATAGTAAATTCGCTATGCAAGTATAGAAATAATGGAATGGTTCGCTGCTGCTTTTTTCTCTATGATTTGAATCAGGAGTATGTCTTCAGTTATTAGCAGGATCGAAAAACCTGACAGAAGGAGTTTGGGAAAATGGGGAATATCATAAAGAAAACAGCAGGCATCCATCATATTACTTGTTTCGTGAAGGATGCCCAGAGAAATGTAGATTTTTATGCTGGAGTCCTAGGTTTTCGTCTTGTAAAAAAAACAATTAACTTTGACGCACCCGAGGTATACCATTTGTACTTCGGCAATGAAAAAGGCAGCCCTGGAACGATCATTACGTTCTTCCCGCACGAATTATCTCGTAAAGGTCGCATAGGCGGAGGACAAGTAGGTACAACAACGTTCGTAGTACCCATAGGCGCAATTGACTTTTGGAAAGCACGCCTCACGGCGTTCGGTATTTCTTTCACAGAAAGCACCCGGTTTTCTGAAAACTATATCAAATTTTTAGATCTTGACGGTCTGCAGCTAGAGATTGTTGAACGGGAAGGCGGAGCTCACAATACGTGGTCATTCGGGGGTATTCCGACGGATAAGGCGATCAAAGGATTTGGGGGCGCGGTGCTATACAGCGTTGCGTCAACCAAGACCATGCAGGTACTTGAGGACGTTTTAGGTCTTGAAAAGGTAGGGCGGGATGGCGGCTTTATTCGCTATAAGGCTGAAGGAGACATCGGCAACCTCATTGATGTGAATGCGGAGCCCATGGAATGGGGGATCCCAGGTAGCGGCACCGTTCACCATATCGCGTGGCGAGCCAAGGATTTTGAAGACCATAATGCATGGAGAAGCCATGTCGAAAGCAGCGGTTTTAATCCTACACCGATTATTGACCGACAGTATTTCCATGCGATCTATTTTCGTGAACAAGGCGGCATTTTGTTTGAAATTGCGACAGATCCGCCAGGTTTCGCAAATGATGAGCCCCAGGATCATCTGGGAGAGACAATAATGCTGCCTTCATGGTATGAAGACAGCCGTGTTGAAATTGAAAAGAACCTGCCCCCGATTCAGGTGCGCCAATTGGAGTCAATCAAGCAATGAATCATTTATATCCAATAGATTGATAATCGCACTTGATCACGTAAAAAGAGCAGTTACACAGGCTATGATTAGCTGTGATAACTGCTCTTTGTTTAATAGGATATCGTCTCTTTATCTCTTAAACCAAGCCCCTCAGCTACCGCATTTCCCCATTCAGGATCCGCTTTATAAAAATGGGCGATTTGACGAAGTTTTATTTCTTCCTTCTCAACCGGTTTCATGGCATTCACAATGTTATTTACCAAGCGCCCGCGTTCTTCTGCACGAAGTAACCGGTACAAGTCACCAGGTTGAGTGTAATGGTCATGATGGTCATAAGGGACACTGTCGGCTGAACCGGATACCTCAAACGCGGCTGTCTTGTATGCTGCAGATTCAGTCACTCCGTTGTAGCTGTTCGGTTCGTAATAAATTGAACTTCCTCCGTTGCGGTCAGAACGCATTTGACCGTCACGCTGGTTATTATTCACTTCGATAACAGGTTTATTAATAGGAAGCGTATTATGATTTGTTCCAACCCGATAGCGATGTGCATCGGCATAGGCGAATAAACGGCCTTGCAGCATTTTATCCGGAGAAGCTTCAATCCCGGGTACGAAGGCTCCAGGAGAGAAAGCTGCTTGTTCGACTTCAGCAAAATAATTCTCCGGATTACGATCGAGGACCATGCGTCCAACCTCGATAAGAGGGTAGTCTTTTTGCGACCACACTTTTGTTACATCAAATGGGTCGAATCGATACGTATTCGCATCTTCCAGCGGCATGATTTGAACATACAACTTCCACGCGGGGAAGTCTCCTTGTTCTATAGCTTGAAACAAATCTTCAATGTGATAATCCGGGTTCTCGCCGGCCAGTTTAGCAGCCAGTTCGACATCCAGATTTTTAACACCCTGTTCCGTCTTGAAATGATATTTTACCCAAACCTCTTGTCCATCTGCATTGACCCACTTAAACGTATGGCTTCCATAACCATGCATATGACGTAAAGTAGCAGGGATACCGCGATCAGACATCAAAATGGCCACTTGATGCAAGGACTCGGGAGACAATGACCAGAAATCCCATACCGCGTTAGGGTTTTTAAGGTGGGTTTGAGGGTGACGCTTCTGAGTATGGATGAAATCCGGAAATTTAATGGCATCTCGTATGAAGAAGACCGGCGTGTTATTTCCTACCAAATCATAGTTCCCTTCTGCAGTGTAGAACTTTACGGCAAAGCCCCGGGGGTCACGCACGGTATCTGCAGAACCAAGTTCGCCTGCAACAGTAGAGAAGCGTATAAACAAGGGCGTGCGTTTACCAATCTCGGATAAAAAGTCGGCTTTGGTAAACGAGGACACATCATGGGTTACTTCAAAATATCCGTGTGCTCCGGCACCTTTGGCATGAACAACTCGCTCAGGGACACGTTCACGATTGAAATGGGCCAGCTTTTCAAGAAGATGGACATCTTGAATGAGGGTTGGACCTCGAGAGCCGGCGGTCATCGAATTCTGGTTATCTCCAACTGGAGCTCCCCAACTTGTCGTTAATTGGCCATGTTTGATTTCCAATTTTAATACCCCCAATAGGTGAAATTAGTACATTAGAAACATCTTATTATCCATTTTGTACTTTGATCAATATGGGTCTATCTATATCTGACATAGTTATCGTTTATATCTGTAGATATTAGAAATCCCTATGACAGATATTGGCAAACACTTATTGATTGAAATTGGTGGGAGGATTTACGCTGTTATTATCACAAGGAGGGGATAGCGTGCATCGTATAACCTGGGTTTCCGTCATTATCGTTGCGTATGTCATATTGCTTACGGCATGTGGAGCTAGTAACAATGAAAAGGCTGAATCAGCGCCTAGTGAACAGTCAACAACAATAGCGAATGAAGTCGTGATCAAGGCAACGAACTGGAAGTTTGATAAATCCGAGTATCGAATTAAAAAAGGAGAAGCCGTCAAGCTAACGTTAGAGTCGGAATCTGGCGTCCATAGTATTGCATTTAAAGGCCTTGGAATTAAAGAACTGCACTCCGGTGATTCCGAAGTTGTGACAATAAATGAGGCAGGGACGTATGATCTCTTCTGTAACACAATGTGCGGCTCAGGCCACGCCAATATGAAAGCTAAACTTATCGTTGAATAAAAGCCCTGGACGATCGCCACACATAGATAAGCAGGCAAATGAGAGATGAGCTGCAGAACGAACCCATTCTGATCATAAAATAGCTGGCCGCCGGTCCGTTGGACCGAGTTGGCTCTGTTTGAAGTTGATCTTTGGCTGGTGTATTCTGCAAAAGCAAATAAAACAGCCGCCGGCTCTAAAGCCAGGCGGCTGTATCAATATTTCCCTTACTTGAACTCGATCAGACGAGCTTCCAGACGATCCCAAGTTTCGCTGATGCCTTGCAGCATGCCCATGTCCATAACCGTTTTGAGCGCCTCTGCGGAAGCATACACCGCACGGTTGGTCAGCTTCGTCTTGCCTCCTAAATCGACGAATTCCAACGTGATTTCGGTCGATGGCAGCGTATCATTTACATTGCCTTCGGCATCTGAGAAGTAATCGGTGTAGATAATTTTCTCCGGCTCGGCAATTTCCTTGTAAACGCCTTTGCCCCAGGATTCCATACCGTAAAATTCGCCTTGGTTCCGGTCGACGCACTTCATGCAGTAGTGCCAAACGCCACCCGGCCGGAAATCGACGTTGCAAACTGGAATTTCCCATCCTTTTGGCCCCCACCAATGCTTAAGGTGTTCAGCCTCTTTAAACATTTGGAACACGAGATCGCGCGGTGCCTCGAATACACGTTCCAGCACCAGCACCCGGTCGTTTTCTACTTTGGAAACGATAGCATGGTTTGGCATATTATAATTCCTCCTTAACCGATTTAATTTACAGTTCTGATTTGTCCTTGTTTTGCAATTTACGCAAGTATTCTTCCAGATTATCGAATCTGTCTTCCATGACATGCCGGAAGGATTCCACCCAAGTCTCAAGTGCCTGGAAGGGCTCGGGCCGCAGTTTGTAGATTCGGCGATTGGCTTCGGCCTTTACTTCTACAATCCCATTGTCGCTAAGCATCTTTAAATGCTTCGAGGCTTGGGGCTGGCGAAGACTCAAACGGTCGGCGATTTCACCAACGGTCAGAGGACCATCGCGCAAAAGTTCAACGATACTCATACGATTGGGTTCGGCCAAAGCGCTCAGCGTTGTCATATCCATTACTGGATTCTGCCTTGGCATGTGCTTCACCTCGTTATGGGATGGCTCTTGTTCAATCTCATCTCCCTCATCATTATGTCGTTTTGTTGATTTAAATATACCCCAATAGGAATATTCCTGTCAAGGAATATTGTGAAGATTATTATGTTTTTTTTCACCGGCTCCAAACATCACCGTACAGTAAGCGGCATACAGATTCTGGACGGTGGGGGGACACCTAATGACGGCAGGGTACTGGGAGGTAAAAAGCACTGAATAAACCGCTTTATTGTCACCAGGACAGAGATCATAGTGTCACTACATTGCTCTACTATAGTATACTTCTAGTAATTTCAAATCTAATATTTAACAAAACTATGATGTGAACAGTAGATGATAGAAGCATTTCGTAAATCATGGGGGTAACGATTAGAATGTTCCTTAAACGAAAAGAAGTGAAATTCGTTTTTCATAAACATCTGCTCCTATTCCTTATTACGATCTTAATCCCAACGTTGATATTGCTCTCATTTCAGGTATACCGCATCAAGCATGACGCGCGCGGACAGTTGGAGAGCTCTTCCCGAACTTATTTGGATCGCTCTTCGCGCAATTTGGACATTCTCTTGGATCAAATGAATCAAATGGTTTTGCAAATTTCGCTCTCGCCGAGCGTGCTGGATCTGTTGAAACATCCGTTCGATCAATCGGCTTACGATTATGCTCAAACGAAGGAGCAATTGCGGAGCTGGACGGTGATTAATCCGCTGTTCCATTCGCTGTACCTTGATATTTTGCAAAACAGGAAGGTGCTGACAACGAACGAAGGCATTTATGACGAGGCTGATTTCTATGATAAAGCCTTTCTTCGAGGGTTGAATACAGTTAGTACGAACAAATCCTCTTCCTGGATCGGTTTACGTTCCTTACCAAGTGAAGACGGTCGTAACATACTGACTTTCGCCCGGTCGATCCCACCAGTTCAGTCGACTCCGCTGGGGATTCTGGTGCTTAATGTCCAGCAAGACGTCTTTTATAATACCTGGATGAACCTTCATAAAGATCAGGTAGGGCCGATGGTTTTACTCGATCCGGAAGGACGCATGATATCCGAGCCGATCCAAGGACTGGATGCCGAAAAAATAGCGGATTCACTGCAGGCCGGGACGGTACAATTGGAAAGAAAAACAATAGGGGCCGCGGATTTTTTTGTATCGGCATATAAACTGCCGTCCAGCGGATTTGTAATCATCCAGTTATCTCCTTTTGCAGCATATGACAAACAGGTAACGGATGCCTATAAACAGGCGGCAATGATCCTTCTCATCGTCGCGGCCGCGGGGGTTGGGGTATCGTATTACCTTGCATCGATGATGTACATGCCATGGAGACGCTTGGCCGAAAGGCTCAAGGGTTTTGTATTCACGGGCGAGAGCCGGGATCCTTACGCGTTTGTGAACTACGCGATCCATGATCTATTGGCGGTCATTCGCAAAAATGAGCCGATCGTACGTTATCAATTGGTTCATGAGCTGCTCCATGATCATCGCGTGGAATCCTCCGATATCAATGTGAGGTTTCGCGAAGCAGGAATTCAATTTGTGTATCCTTACTTTGCCGTGCTCGTCATGATCGATGAATCGATGGATCACCAAGGGAAAATCGCGAACCAGCTGTTATATTTGTACAGCTTGGCTGAGGATGCGCTCGGATTGGGTATTCCTTCTGCCGGCACCATATTGGATCGGCAAAAGATCGGGTTTATTGTCAATTTGGAACATGAAGAAATGGATGCATTTCAAATGGCAAGGCTTGAAGACGTTTGCCGAAGCATACAAAATCTCGCTCGAAACCGCATTGATGCCACCGTTTCCTTCTGTATCAGTTCCGTTTACCCCCTGGAACAGCTTCATGAAGGCTTCGAGCAAGTGAAACGAATGATTGCCTATAAAGCTTTCATGGAAACAGATATCTATTTTTCCAAGCCAGTGGAGGAGAATGTTCATTACCAGTATCCGGCTGCATATCAAAAACTGATTATGAACGCTATTTTGTCCACGGACCGTGATGCGGCCGAAAGCTATATTATTGAAATGTTCGACCGGTATTTAGAAAATAGCGTCTACCCCTACCCCAAACTGCTGCAAACGATCCTTGTTTTAATGAGCCATGTCATCAGTTCTTTGGTTCAGGAAGGATTTGATATTGGGCCGTTGATGAACGAAATTGACTTGCTTCAGCTGCAGCATTGCCAGAACAGAGAAGAGCTGCGCCAATTACTTTTCAGCCAAACGGATCACGTCATTTTGTATTTGGAAACCTTGCGCAGGAAGGATGAAGAGTATGGGGCGATCGTCCATCAGGCGATAACGTATATCGAGAATCATTACGCCGAAAACATTTCCATTTCCGACGTGGCTGCCTCGCTTGGTATTAGTCCATCTTATTTGAGTCGCATTTTCAAAGCTGAGGTCGGTAAACGGCCGCAGGAGTATTTGACGGAATACCGTTTGAATATCAGTAAAACTCTCCTCAAAGATCACCGTAAAACACTGCAGCAAATCATCGAACAAGTCGGTTACAACGATGTTCATACCTATATCCGTTCATTCAAAAAGTTCGAAGGCACAACGCCGGGCGAATATCGTAAAAGATCGATGGATCATTCTTGAAATGGATGTGCATTTTTTGAACAAGGCTTGAATGATGCGGGTTTTCAGCCATCGATATCAAATAATGATGATGTTCCTCCACTACCCGAGACGGTTAAGATGTAAACGCAATCAAATTATCCGTTGAAAGGAGGAACTGTATTTGGGCTTATCCGTCAATCCGGCCGCAAAAGCCGCACGCAAACCGTCTGCCTTGTCGAATTGGTTCAAACGTGTCAGAAAGCATAAACATTATTTGATCTTATTGGCCCCCGGTATGATTTACTTGCTCTTATTTAACTACTGGCCAATGTTCGGCATCACGATCGCATTCAAAGATTTCAAGCTATCGGAAGGAATCTTTGGCAGCGACTGGACCGGCCTGAAGTGGTTTCGTATTCTGTTTGATTCTCCTGACTTTTGGGTGGCATTGAGGAACACGCTGATCATCAGTTTGTACAAATTGGTTTTCAACTTTCCTGCCCCCATTATTTTGGCTTTGCTATTGAACGAAGTGTTCCATTCCGGCTTCAAGCGGGTTATACAAACAATCGTATATTTTCCGCACTTTGTATCATGGGTGATTTTGGGGGGGATTTTGTTTTCTTTGTTTTCAACCGACGGCGGATTGCTTGAATTTTTGGGCATATCCAAGTCTCCGCTCATGGATCCCGGAAGCTTCCGCAGCCTTCTTGTAGCATCGGACATATGGAAAGAAGTTGGGTGGGGGACGATTATCTATTTAGCCGCAATCACGGGAATCAGCCCCGATTTGTACGATGCCGGGCGAATCGATGGGGCGAATCGTTTTCAGCTGGTTTGGCACATTACTCTTCCCTCCATCGCGGGTACCATCGTAGTTTTGCTTATTCTGCGTACCGGTCATATCCTGAATGTTGGCTTCGACCAAATTTTCGTTTTGTACAATCCGCTTGTTTACAGCGTGGCGGACGTACTCGAAACGTATGTATACCGCGTTGGAATATCGATGGGGCGGTTCTCCTTCGCTACGGCAGCCGGAATGTTTCAATCCGTTATTGGACTGGTCATGCTGCTGATTACAAACCGGATTTCCAAACGGCTGACCGGCCATGGGATTTGGTGAGGTGAATCCAATATGAAGAATAAATCATTTTCTTCGCGCCTATTCGACTCCGTCAATATTCTTTTCCTGGCCTTGCTGGCTGCCATCATGCTGTACCCGTTATGGAGGGAGATCTCGCTGTCCCTTAGTTCCAAGGAGGAGGCGATCCGCGGGGGGTTATTTTTATGGCCGCGCGAATTTACGTTCAGTGCGTATAAGACGATCCTCCATACCGACTATATTTGGAACGCTTATGGCAACTCGATCTTTATTACCTTTGTCGGCGTCTTCCTAAGCCTTCTGTTCACGTCTACTACGGCATACCCCCTCACGAAACGGACGCTTCCTTGGAAAAATGCGTTTATGTCGTTAGTTCTGTTTACGATGATTTTCAGCGGCGGTTTGATTCCGACCTATTTGGTCATGCGGGAGTTGCACTTGGTCAATACGATTTGGGTCGTCATCGCGCTGAATTTGATTTCAGCCTTTAACGTAATCATCATGATCAGCTTTATGCGCTCCTTGCCGGAGGAACTGGAAGAATCAGCGATGATCGATGGAGCCAATCCGTACCGGGTATTATTTACGATCATTTTACCGCTTTGCAAGCCGGTATTGGCTACGCTCGCCCTTTGGATGGCGGTAGGATTATGGAACAATTTCTTCCAATCTTTTATTTATATGAGCGACAAGGAATTGACGACGCTCCCCGTGCTGCTTCGGCAAATCATCATGGGGCAAAATGAAGCGCAGCAGCTTGGACAATTGACGGAGACCTCAAGCGAATCGGTCATTGCCGCCACCATTTTCGTCTCATTGATACCGATCCTGGCTGTATATCCGTTTTTACAGCGTTATTTCATCAAAGGAGCTCTTCTCGGTTCTGTAAAAGCTTAATGACCTGTGGAAACGAAAAAACTGAAGGGGGCAATATTTAATGAGCATAAAAAAACGGCTATCCATCATGGTTTGCGCGATCATGATGACTTCCGCCATAACGGCTTGCAGCAAAGGGGAAAGCGCTGCGCCATCGGGTTCCCTTGATGCAAAGACAGGCCAAGGGAAGACCATTACGTATCAATTTTTGCGGAATTCTTCAACTCCCGAGTACCCGGCCGACGGGGGAGAGGGCAGGCAGGAAATGTTAAAGGGACTTGAAAAAGCCGGCATCAAGGGGTTCGACTTTAAACTGTCCTTGGCCAGCGGGGACGACTACAACACCAAGCTGAATCTTCTGGCCACATCGGGCGAGCTTCCCGATTACTTTGACATCGATTCCAAAACGCTCTCGCGGTTTGTCGAACAAGGCTTGGTTCAGCCGATCGACGAGTATTTAAAAAGTGCTCCTCATTTGATGAAGGCGATTCCTGAACAATATTGGAAGCAGGTAACATTTGACGGGAAAATTTACGCCATTCCGAACGGCACCCGGCCCGAATCTTTTAATTTTCCAACGGTTGGAGGCATTGACGTTCGCCAGGATTGGCTCGACGCTCTTGGCCTGAAACAGCCGACCACGCTGGACGAGCTTCATGATGTGCTGAAGGCGTTCGTTTCGCAGGATCCCGACAAAGATGGCAAGCAGGATACCAACGGATTAGGCGCCTCTAAAACGACTGATTTTGGTGCGATATTCGGTGCATTCGGCATTATTCCAGGGTACTGGACCGAAGTCGACGGCCAGATCAAGAAAGGACTGGTCCTGCCTGAAATGAAGGAGGCGCTAGCTGTTCTGCAGCAGTGGTACAAAGAAGGCCTCATTGATAAGGATTTTCCGATCATGGAAAGCAAGCAAATGGACGAAAAGATCACCAACTCGGAAATCGGATTATGGTTTGGCGACGGGTATTATGTGGATAAGAGCGGCAGCTCGGTCGCAGAATCGATATTCAAAGCCAATCCGAATGCAAATATCGAAATGCTGACTGCCCCTAAAGGGCCGTCAGGCAAGCAAGGCTACCCTGAGGTCAACGGATTAAGCTCTTCTCCATTGCGTGCAGTTTCCGCTAAAGCCCAAGACCCTGCGAAGCTATTTCAGTTCCTTGACTGGATTGCGAACGACGAAGCGGGTGGCGGATTTAACCTGCTATTGTACGGTGTGGAAGGGAAGGATTTTACTTACGATCAGGCCACCAACTCCATTAAGCAGATTACGCCTTATTCCGAGCTGTACAAAAGGGGGTACTCCAATCCGATCCGGATGATATATATCATAGACCGCCGCTGGGCTGCAGAACCGGTCAGAAACGCTATTGAGACCGTAAACCAGAATTTGATAAAAAATGCCATGTGGAATACCGTCCAAGCCGAGATTGATTACCCGGATTTGGAGCAAAAGCTGTATCAGGAGTATTTGATCAAAATCATTACAGGCATCTGGCCCGTCGAAAAATACGATGAGTTTATTCAAAAATATTATGATCAAGGCGGGAGTGAAATCGAAAAGCAGGCCAATGAGTTGTACAAGCAATTGCAGTCGGAATCAAAATGACGCGTCCGCCTAGGCTTTAATAGGAATGGAGGAGTTTATTCATGACTGCAACACAGCCGAATGTGATCATATTTTTTACGGATCAGCAGCGCTTTGACACGACGGGAGCCCATGGCAACCCGCTGGGGCTGACGCCGAACTTTGATCGGATTGCTTCCCGAGGGACCCATATCTATCATTCGTTTACGTGCCAGCCGGTCTGCGGACCGGCCAGATCTTGCCTGCAGACCGGTGAATATGCGACATCAACCGGTTGCATCACAAACGGAATTCCTCTGCCGGAGCAGAAGAAAACATTAGCTCATTATTTCCGGGAAGCCGGGTATATCACCGGTTATATCGGGAAGTGGCATCTGGCTTCGCGGGAGCCGGTTCCACAGAAGGAACGAGGGGGATACGAATTTTGGCTTGGAGCCAATATTCTGGAATACGCTTCCGATGCATATGACACGGTGCTGTACGACAATGACAACCGGGAAGTGAAGCTTCCGGGTTACAGGGTCGATGCACAGACGGACGCGGCCATCCGGTACATCGATGAGCATCAGCGGGAACCATTCTTTCTGTTCTTATCGTTTCTGGAGCCTCACCATCAAAACCATACGGATAACTACCCGGCGCCGGACGGATATGAGGAAAGATACGCCGGCCTGTGGACTCCGCCGGATTTAGTGGCGCTCGGTGGCTCTTCCGCCCAGCATCTAGGTGGTTATTATGGAATGGTCAAGCGTCTGGATGAGGCGCTCGGCCGATTGATGGATACACTGAAGAGCCTGGATCTTCTCGAAAATACGATCGTTCTATTCACTTCGGATCACGGCTGCCACTTTAAGACGAGAAATGGCGAATACAAGCGCTCCTGCCATGAGAGCTCCATCCGGGTACCGACGGCGCTAGCGGGGCATTGTTTTGAGTCCGGGGGACAGATTAGGGAACTGGTAAGCTTAATCGATCTGCCTCCTACGCTGCTTGATGCCGCAGGCATTCCGGTTCCAGAGCATATGCAAGGACGTTCCATCCTTCCCCTGCTTAGGGGAGAAAAGAAGGAGTGGCCGCAGGAAGTGTTCGTACAAATCAGCGAATCGCACACTGGCCGCGCCATCCGCACCCAACGCTGGAAATACAGCGTACGGGCGATGGAACCGCAAGCGGTTCATGGGGGCGCCGCAGATTGCTATATCGAAGACTTTTTGTATGATTTGCAGGCAGATCCGCATGAATTAACCAATTTGGCAGGCTTGACATCTTATCGCGAGGTGAGCAATGAGCTCCGAGGCCGCCTCCTTAGCCGCATGGCGGAAGTCGGCGAGACATTGCCACGGATTGAGAACGCTTCAGTGAGATCTGACGGCCAGCGGCGCGTGTCGGTCAGCGAGCTTCGAATCAAAGTGTGATGGGGCTGGATTGGCGGTATAGCTAATTGATTATCGTTGCTCCTATAATGGGGATTCACAGGATTAGTACCGAAGACAGTGTAATACAGTAAATCCCCGAAAATTATTATCTTCCGGGGATTTTTGTTTTGGTGGTTCTTTGTGCCTGCCCTTTGCTATTCATGGTAATAGATCGCATCATAAGGAAACTCGAACTTCTTCATTCGATATTCCTTGGGTGTCATGGACATATATTCACGAAACACCTTGCCGAAGTAGCTGGGGCTCTCAAAGCCGCATTGTTTGGCAACATCCTGGATCGGTAGATCTGTGGTGCGAAGTAAGGTGACTGCAGTCTCAACCCTCCGGTCTCGCAAATAAGAAAGGGGAGAGGACTGCTCCGATTTCTGGAACAGCCTGCATAAGTGATGCTTGTTAACTCCGCAGTGTTCGGAGAGCATGTCCAACGTTACTGGGGAAGCATAATGCTCCTTCATGAACCGCTTTGCCTTCAGAATGATGGAAAGTGAGTACTCGTTAATGTCTTTGTTCATTTCTCTGCTAGTCTTGACTAGAGTAAGCATCCACTCATAGACAGTACTGGACAGTTGATATTTATCAATAACGTTCTCCTCAGCTATCATGCTTAGAAGCTTCCACAGACCTAGAATTAAAGGGGAGTCAGCATCTCTGTGAATGATGGGCCCCTCTTGCCCGATAACAAGATCCCAAATCCGGTTTGCTTCTTCTCCTCTCAGGTTAAGCCATAGAATCTCCCAAGGCGTTCCGTTGTCCGCATAATAGTACCGGTGTCTGCTTGGAACTTTGACCAGAAATCCTGTTCCCTGGCGCAGAGTGAAGCGCTGTTGATCATACTCCAAGAAGCCTTGGCCGCTAAGCGTATATTGAAAAATGACGTGCCCGAAATCCGGACGATCCTCGCCTGCAAAGCTGTACTCAGCGCTTCGGATGATCTGCCAACCGACCGAATCTAATGTCAATATTGAATGATCGTCGCTTCGAAAAGCATAGGAAGAAGGGGATACCATGTCGTGACCTCCACGTTCCTTGAAGTCAATTTTGTTATAGTATAGCGCAATACTTTTAGATTGTCTTCGTCATTGATCACGCATAAGATCAAGGTATCAAGAACAAAGTGGGTGAACCTATGGAGGACAAGAAGTATAACGCAACGGTGAGGATAGATCTGAGGGAAGATGAATATTGGTGGGGTGGAGCAGTCCAAGATGGAACCTTCATGCCGTTTGGCAGCGAGCCCTATTCACGCGATCTATATGGCGATGCAGCCTATAACCAAGCAGCGCCGCTGCTTCTCTCCAATAAGGGGAGGCTGATTTGGTCGGAGGAACCGTACCGGTTTTCTTTTGACGGCCGGGAGCTTGTCATTGAAGGAAAGGAAGAAAATATTAAGGTCGAGGAAGGCGGGAACTCCCTGCGTGATGCGTACCGCCTTGCTTCACAGAAGTATTTCCCTCCTGCCGGCAGTGCTCCGGATTTGCAGTTTTTTACCGTGCCCCAATACAATACGTGGATGGAGATGAGCTACCATCCAACGCAGGACAAGGTGATCGCCTACGCAGAAAACATATTGTCCCATGGACTGCCGCCAGGCATCCTCATGATTGACGACAATTGGCATGAAGACTACGGTACGCTCAAGTTCCATGCGGGACGTTTTCCCGATCCGCGGGGGATGGTGAACCGGCTTCAAGAGCTTGGTTTCCGCGTGCTCCTGTGGGTATGTCCATTCTTCAGTCCGGACGGCGAGGTATACCGCGACTTGAAGAGGCGGGGATATTTGCTGAAAAATCCGGATGGGAAACCGGTTGTCCGCGAATGGTGGAACGGGTTCAGCGCCGTTCTCGACGGGACAAATCCGGAGGCGGCAAGCTGGTTTGCGGGTGAGCTGGACCGGTTGGTTGAAACGTACGGGATCGATGGCTTTAAGCTGGACGCGGGAGATCCTCAATATTACAAGCCGGAGGACATCAGCTATCGGCGGGTGACGCCGAATGAGCAGACAGAAGCTTGGGCGCGTCTCGGACTACGCTATGCCTTTAACGAATACCGGGCATGCTGGAAGCTGGCCGGCCAGCCGCTTGTTCAGCGCTTGAGCGATAAGAACCACAGCTGGGGCAACGACGGATTAGCCAGTCTGATTCCCAATGGACTTGCTCAAGGACTGAGTGGATATGCCTTCAACTGCCCCGATATGGTCGGGGGCGGCCAATACGAGGATTTAATTCGCCCGGATTTCAAGGTGGATGCGGAGCTATTTGTCCGTTATGCGCAGTGCTCCGCTTTGTTCCCGATGATGCAATTTTCTACAGCACCATGGCGGGTGCTGGATGAAGCGCATTTAAACTTATGTATCGAAGCTGCAAGGCTGCACTGCCGGATGGGAGACGAAATCGCTGCGTTAGCCCGTCATGCCGCCGAAACGGGTGAGCCGATCATGCGTCATATGACATACGTATTCCCGGAAGGGGGCTTCGAGCAAATCACCGATCAATTTATGCTTGGTGATGATATTCTGGTTGCCCCGGTACTCCAGAAAGGGGCGGCAACCAGAACAATCGCATTCCCTTCGGGGACTTGGTATGGGGATGACGGTTCGCATGTAACTGGCCCGTGTGAAATGGAAGTTGATGCTCCTCTGTCCAGGCTTCCGTGGTACCGCCGGGAGCAGGGGGCTTCCAACTAAAATCTGCAAGTAGAGAGTAGCAAAGAGCTCAGCGTTCAGCTGAGCTCTTTTGGCTTTATCTCCTCCGATTTGCCTACGGCTAGTTGTCCAGTCGACGTTCCTGGTCAGACCCCGGGCCGTACAGTTTTCGGTAAGTCTCCGGCGTCATCCCTTCCTTCTGCCGAAACGTAGCCACGAAGTGACTCGCGTCGCGAAACCCGACCGCTTCTCCGATGCGGCGCACGGTCCAATCGGGCCGGTAAGGGAGCCATTCCTTCGCCTTGCGGAGCCTTAGCTGAATGAGATAGGCATAAGCCGTCATTCCGAACAAATCGCGAAATCTTTCGTTCAGCTGCCGTTCACCGATGCCGAGCTGCGCAGCCATCTCCGCCAATCCGATTTCCGGGTTGGCGAATTCGTGTTCCAGCCAGTTCAGCAGGCCTTGAACCCGGTCCAGCCGCTTCGAGATGGATGGCCGCTTGTCCGTGCGGGCGTCGGTACGAAGCAGCGTAAGAAATCGGTATAAATCCGCGGAGTACCGCCATCCCGACGGATCGCCGCCTGATTCGGCGAACGCCAGCATGCCTTTTAGCTGGTCGGTTATCGGATCATGGCCGGCTTCCCATTGAAACCACTCGGCGGCACTCCAGCCGAGGGAACGGACGAAACTGGCGGCGATACTGCCATGAAAAGTGATATAACCGGTCTGCCAGCCGCCGCCTTTGGGCTCATATCGATGGGGCGTCCCCGGGGCGAGAAGAACGCCCGATCGTTCCGTCATTTTCCACGTGTACCCGTTAATCGATAGTTCTCCCTCTCCATGTAACGTCTGAAGCCAATGGAAATAAGGATAGCCCGAGGGCCTTGCTATGGTCTCCTGGTCGGGTTTGATTCCAATCGTCTCCAGCTGCAGGGGCAGCAGCTCCGAAGGGAAAGCGGGAACGACTCGGCGCATCTTATAAAAACCTCCATATTCTTATATAAAAAATCCCGAATTTTATATTTTTTATAGATATCATAAGCCATTAAGATAGGGTTATCCATTGCAGTTTTATCATATACATTGAGGTGTGACAAGTTGATCAATACGAAAAAGGCGAAAATTTGGTATGGCGGAGATTACAACCCGGATCAATGGGAGAAACCGGTCTGGGACGAAGATTTACGTATGTTCAAGTTGGCTGGTATAGACGTCGTGACGCTCAATGTGTTTGCCTGGGCGAAAAACCAGCCCGACGAAGACACGTACAATTTCGATTGGCTCGACGAGATGATGGACAAGCTGCACGCGGATGGAATCGGCGTATGCCTCGCCACAAGTACGGCAGCCCATCCTGCATGGATGGCGCGCAAGTACCCCGACGTGCTTCAAGTCGATTTTCATGGCCGTAAACGGAAGTTCGGCGGACGCCACAATTCCTGCCCGAACAGCCCGACTTACCGCAAGTTTGCAGCTCGTATGGCCGAGAAGCTGGCGGAGCGTTACAAAGACCACCCGGCATTGCTGATTTGGCATATTAACAACGAATACGGCGGTGCGGGGAACTGCTACTGCGACAACTGCGAAGCGGCTTTCCGGGAATGGCTCAAAGCGCGTTACGGCACGCTTGATGAGGTGAATCGCGCCTGGAACACCGGGTTCTGGGGCCACACGTTCTACGATTGGGAAGATATTGTCCTGCCAAGCGGACTGAGCGAGGAGTGGGCCGGTGCGAACGGGCGGACGGAGACGAACTTCCAGGGCATTTCGCTCGACTACATCCGTTTCCATTCCGACAGCCTGCTGGAGTGCTACAAGCTTGAGTATGAAGCCGTCAAAAAGCACACGCCGGACGTTCCTGTAACGACGAACCTGATGGGCGCCTTCAAAAAACTCGACTACCACAAATGGGCTCAGCACATGGACGTTGTGTCATGGGACAACTATCCCCGTTTCGATACGCCCCACAGTTACACAGGCATGATGCATGATCTGATGCGCGGTTTAAAAGCGGGGCAGCCATTTATGCTCATGGAGCAGACGCCGAGCCA
Source organism: Claviceps quebecensis (assembly GCA_004016085.1). Lineage (NCBI taxonomy): Eukaryota > Fungi > Ascomycota > Sordariomycetes > Hypocreales > Clavicipitaceae > Claviceps > Claviceps quebecensis. Next base: position 265,157 of record QEQW01000007.1, read on the forward strand.
GCAAAACTGGCAGCCTTACAACTCGCTTAAGCGTCCTGGTGTCATGCGGCTGTGGAGCTACCAGGCAGCAGCCAGAGGGGCAGATACGATCTTGTTTTTCCAGCTCCGCCGATCAATCGGCGCCTGCGAGAAATATCACGGGGCCGTGATCGAGCATGTCGGCCACGAGCATACACGCGTGTTTCGCGAATGTGCCCAGCTTGGCAAGGAACTTGCACAGCTCGGGGATACGCTCCTTGACGCCCGTGTTCAGGCCAAAACGGCCATTTTATTTGATTGGGAGAACTGGTGGGCGGTCGAAATGTCGAGCGGTCCGTCGATCGCTCTGCGTTATGTAGAAGAAGTCCATAAGTTCTATGACGCGCTGTATCGTTCGGGCATTGCGGCGGACGTCGTCAGCGTGGAGGCGGATCTAAGCAGCTACAGCCTGGTCATTGCTCCAGTGATGTATATGGTGAAGCAGGGCGTAGCGGACAAGCTGGAGAAATATGTACAAGCAGGCGGCACGTTTATTACGACTTTCTTCAGTGGGATTGTCGATGAAAACGATCTTGTCCGGACGGGCGGATATCCCGGCGAGCTGCGCAAGCTTCTCGGGATATGGGCGGAAGAAATCGATGCCCTGCTTCCGGACCAGCGCAACCGCATTGTCGTGTCTGACGGTACCCCCGGTATGAAGCCGGAATACGAATGCGGCATGCTTTGTGACTTGATTCATTCGGAAGGCGCCGAGGTCAAGGCGGTCTACGGCGAAGATTTCTACCGCGGCATGCCGGCGCTAACCGTGAACAAGTTCGGCTCAGGCGAAGCCTGGTATGTGGCGACAAGCCCGGAGGCATCATTCCTTCAAGATTGGCTGTCGCAATTGTGCGCCTCCCATGGGATTAAGCCCCACATTCCCTCCGCGCCGGTAGGCGTAGAGACGACGCTTCGATCCAAGGAGGGCCAAGACTACCTATTTGTGCTCAATCATAACGCAGATGCCGTAACCGTCGAACTGGGGGATCGGGCCGGCATCGACCTGTTGACCGGCCGTACGCTAAATGGCGGAAGGGCGGAACTGATGGGACATGATGTATGGATTGTCAAGCTCGATCGGTAGCATAATGTCTCAGGAAGCAAGCTCATCAGGCTTGGCAGAGTTACACTACAAGGTTCCTGGTTACCGCGTGGCTCTATTACGAGAATAGGGGATGAACCGAGATGAAATTAAACGCAAACCTAAGCGACTTGGAGCAGATTGTCGGACGAGTAGCGTCGTACACGTTCGACATGGACCTGACGTGGGATTGGCCGGGAGGCGTCGCTTATTATGGCGTCAGCAGAGCATTTGAAGTAACGGGCGAGCAGGCCTACCTTGAACGGATGAAGGATTGGGTGGATGAATATATCGAAGCCGGTCTGCCGGACTGGACGGTGAATACGTGCGCCATGGGGCACATGCTGCTCACGCTATACGAGCAGACAAAAGATGAGAAGTATGCGGAGATCATTTACAGCAAACTCGATTACCTGGAGAATGATGCGCTGCGTTTCGGCGATCGGGTGCTTCAGCATACGGTATCGTCGGGGAACGATTTTCCGGAGCAATGTTGGGCGGATACGCTGTTCATGGCGGCATATTTCATGCTGCGCACAGGCATCCTGCTTGATAAAAAACATCTCATTAACGACGCCCTGCATCAATTTTTCTGGCATATCAACTACTTGCAGGACGACAACGACGCCCTTTGGTATCACGGCTACAACCATATTAAACAGGACCATATGTCAGGCATTTACTGGGCGCGGGCGAACGCTTGGGCAGCCTATACGATGGCTCGCGCGGCACGTATTCTGCCGGAAGGGTATCTTTATCCGCCAATGATGCATATTTGGAGCTCATTGCGCGATCAGCTTGCCGCGATTAAGAAACTCCAGAAGGAAGACGGCCTGTGGGGAACGGTTCTAGATGTTCCGGAAGCTTATGGCGAGGTATCGGCCACGGCGGGGATCGGGGCGGCCATGGTAACCCAAGGCAATCCTTTGCACGCAAAATATGTGCAGAAGGCGCTTGACGGCCTGCTTGCGAACATAGCCGGCAACGGCCGCGTGCTGAACGTATCGGGCGGCACCGCTGTCATGAACGACATCTCCGGATACCTCAGCATCGACAGAAAATGGGCTCAGGGCTGGGGGCAAGGACTAGCGCTCGCGTTTCTGACCTCGGTGATTGAGGAGCTCAAGAAAAATGAAGCGAGAGTGGATCACAAGTCGGTGGATGCTTTGTGAGATGAATAGAATGATGTTCTTGTAACAGAACGTGATGGCGAGCGTGGGATTACCATTCATGAGAGCAACGAATCAAAACATGATTCGTTGCTTTTTTATTATTGAGCTATATTTCATTATTCGGTACGCAAAGATTGCTATCCATTTCACATCGCAAACTTTCGCAAAAATCGCAGAGAATTGCTTGAATCAAGGGAATTTTGTCATCGAGGATCGGAGCGAGTAGGCCCGGAGAATTATTTAAGTATACATTAAAAAATAATAATTGAATTAAGAATACTTAAAATATAAAATACATACCGAATATAATGATAAAGGAGGTTCACAAAGTGCGTCTGCGACTGTTATCAGGTATTTTGTCCGTGGTCATGCTCATTCAGCTCGTTCCGGTATTCAAGGTGCACGCAGGTCCGTATGTACCGGATCTTCCGCAATCCGGTCATGTCCTCACGGGCCAGGATTTGATCCCAGCCCTCGTCCTCCACGATTTCAACACGCCGGAAGATGTAGCGTCATGGAAAGCGGGAACCAACACCAAAGAGGTCAAGTATGTGACAAGTATGCTAAACGGCCCGAACTCGCCGTATGAAGGAAACGGTGCTCTGGAACAGGTCCCGGACCCGGTCAAAGTGTATGAATGGCGCACGATTTATACGGAATACGAGCAGCCGAAGGACTTGTCCGCATACCGTTTCCTGGCGTTTGCGGCAGACAGCTGGGGTTGGCAGGCATCTGCAGACTATGTGCTGAAGGTGAAATTGTTCAGTGGAGACGACGAATTTGAGAGCATTGCCCATATCCGCCCGGACCAATGGAAGCGGATCTTCATCCGGCTGGGGGATTGGGAAGGCAAACATGCCGTCACCAAGATGGAAATATCCTTTATGCAAAATTTTGATCTGGAAAATGTGCAGCCGGGCCAGCCGGGATACGATTCCTGGGATGGACGGTTTCAGATCGATTACATCTGCGCAACGAACGTAATTGATCTCGGATTTAATCAGGAAGGGGAAACCGAAGGCTTCAAAGCCATGAACGGCTCGGTTCAGGCGCAAGACGGAGCATTGGCATACCGCATGGAGGCTGAAGGCGGGTACATCGAATCACCGGAAATCAAGATCGATACTACGCAGAGGAACGGCATGACGATCGACATGACGAACGACACGGGTACTCAGGAACTGAAAATCCAGTGGCGGACCGAAGGGGGAGAGTGGTCTAACGACCAGGTGAAATCGTTCACCGTTCCGGCCAGCGGCACTTTCTCGCAAGATTTCAACTTCTCGGATCATCCCGGATGGCAGGGCATCGTCACCGCATTCCGCATCATTCCGGAAGCAGCAGCCGGCACGATCAAGCTGGACCAGATTCGCTTCAGGCAGCTGCCGGAAATGGAGCAGCCTTATGCGGGCAAGGCGGAAGCCAGTATAGATCAGGACGGCAGGATCATCGTGGAAGGAACCGTAAATCCAGACTTTGTGTCTGCTCATCCCGAAGGTCAACTGGAGCTGTTTGAATTGGCGACCTACGAGGATGCGAAGGATGTGCTTTCAGCCAAGACGCCTCTTGCACAGACGGCTTTGAGCGAGTCGTTCCGGTTCGAAACGGCTGTGAGTGACGGGCAGCGGAGCCGACTCTACTCCAAATTCGCCGTTGCGTTCCGTGCGGATGACGGCACATATACCCTGATGGACGCTCCGCAGTATATCATCAATCCGGAAGCCACCGCTCGCAACACCGAGCCCTATCCACAGGCGCAAAGCATCAAGGGGCTTCAGGTACAAATGACGGGTGACGCCCAGGAGCTTGGGATCAGCCATGCCGCTCTGAATGTGAGCTACAACGAACTGATGTACAAATCCGCTAACCATCCGGAGAACACGATATCTTATGACCTTGAAGGGGAAACCTTCTATTTCCGCAAAGACCGGATCGAACGTATGGATAACGCCATCAAAAGCTTGTCCGACAACGGCATTATCGTCTCCCTGATCTTGATCATGTATGATATCAAGGATCCCGATTCACCCAATGAGTTCCTGATCCATCCGGACTCCGAGCCTGGAGGGACCGTATATGCGCTCAATACAAGTAATGACATGGGCGTAAAATACGTGAAGGCGGCTACCAAGTTCATGGCGCAGCGTTATTCGATGCCAAGCGAACAATACGGGAGAGCCGTCAATTATATCGTCGGCAATGAAGTCGGCCAGAATAAAGTTTGGAACAATATGGGGCCCAAAAAGGTGGATGCCTACGTACGGGAGTATGTCCAGACCTTCCGGCTGATCGACACGATCGTCAAAGGCGAGTACGCCAACGCCAGAACGTATGTATCTTTGGACCATTTTTGGAATGAAAAGCTGGACGATGCTTCTCTTTGGAAATACGACAACAAGGTCATTGTCGATAAAATGGCGGAATTATCGCGTAAAGAAGGCGATTTTGCCTGGAACATTGCCGCGCATCCTTACCCGGAAGATTTGTTCAACCCGCGCTTCTGGAATGATGCCACGGCAACGGATTCGTTTGACACCCAGCGCATTACGTTTAAAAACCTGGGCGTTCTTGTGGATTATATGAAGCAGCCGGAGCTTCTCCATAACGGGCAGATGCGGCGAATCATCCTGTCGGAGCAAGGCTTCCACAGCTTGACCAATTCGGAAGAGCATCAGAAGCTTCAGGCCGCTGCTTATGCCTATGCTTATTATAAAGTGAAGTTTTTGGACGGCATTGATGCTTTCATCCTCCACCGGCATGTTGACCATGGACAGGAGGGCGGGCTTAATCTCGGCTTGTGGACCCATACTGCGGATAGTGTTGTGACGCCGGATCAACCGAAATATATTTATGATGTCTTTAAATATATCGATACGGCCCGTTCGCTGGAAGTAACCGAGTTTGCCAAGCCGATCATCGGGATTTCGGATTGGCGGGAAGTGATTCCGAATTTTGATCCCGGCAAGCTTCAGGAGCGGACGATTCCTTCGATCGGCGGCCTCGATTATATTCGTGACGTGCAGAAGCCAAGGGAAGGAAGCGGTTTTGAATCCGGCACCGACGGCTATGCCGCATCGGATGAGGTGCAAGAAGTGCGCAAAGCTTCCGGTGACGCCTTCAACGGAACGGGCTACCTGGCAGCCAGATTCAACAGCCCGTTCGCGAAAAATTGGGCCGGCGTGCAGAAAGAATTCACAGCGCCGGTCGATGCCAGAAAAACACCATATTTCACAGCCGCGCTTCGGCTGGCCGATGTGAATCCGGAAAAGGCATATGAGGCGAAGTTTATTGTGTACAGCGGATTTGACCGGATCGAAGGAACTGCCAAGCTGGATCCGTCCCAGGGGTGGCAGCTGGTTTCTCTTCCAGTTGGGGATTGGAAGGGAGCGAAGTCCATTGACCGGGTGAAGATCTGGGTACGGTCCGAGGGAGGAGCCCCGTTGACGGGAGAACTCCATGTGGATGAAGCCCGTTTTGCCGAAAAAGTGAAATATGATCCTCATTCATCCAACCTGAAGATTTCGGTACAGCAGCTGACGCACAAGCTTGAGGTTGGGGCGAAGCTTAGCGTCACGGTCACCAATCTCGGATCCCAGAAGCTGAACAAGAAGCTGAGGGTGGAGTTTCCCCAAGGAATTCAGGCATCCCCGGGAAGTATTGATCTTGGCGACGTTGGGACAGGGATGAGCAAGAACATCACCTTGGAGATTACACGATATGCTCCAATAAATGAAAAAGATCTGACATTGTCGCTGGACTATGATTCCCGTGAATTCACCTTTCCTTTGGAATGATATAAGCAAGGGAGTAAAATGATTCCTTCAATAAAATCAAGAAATCCGATACAAGATCAATCATAGGAACATTTAACGTACCTTGCTCCCATCATCCATTCAAATTTCTCAACTTATATAGAAATGACTGTGGTGCTCGGTAGGAGTGACGCAGTCTTTTTTTGATATCGAGCAGTTATCCTTCATCTGATCCAGCTACATCAAAAAGAACATTATTAAGTTTTGGTATCGCTTCATTCAATGTATATTTAGTTGTAAACACCTCAAACAAAGTATATTATATAATTAATAAGAATACTTAATATAAGAAATAAGTGCTTACGATATTCGTTAATGGAGGTCGAGCCGCTTATGTGTGACACGGATCCGTTGGGAGGAGGAGAAAGGATGCGGAATCATGTGGGTCGAACGCACGATCAATGGGGAGGCATTGACGGGTTGGGAAGGGAGCTTCCAACGCGGGCAGAAACGGGGCCGAAGCGCGAAGGCAGGTACGTAGGTTTATTTTACTTTCTCTGGCTGGGTCAGCACGGAACGTCAGGCCCTTTTGATAACAGCGAAATTCTCGCCCAGTATCCCGAAGCGGTGAGGGATCCAGCCCACCCGGCCTGGGGGCCGGAAAATGCATTTCACTTCTGGGGCGAGCCTTTGTATGGCTATTATCTGAATGACGATGCCTGGGTGCTTCGCAAACACGTGCAGCTTCTGACGAGCGCGGACGTGGATTTTATCGTGTTTGACACCACTAATGCCGTTACGTACAAGAAGGTATACGACGTATTGTTTCGGGTGCTGGACGAGGTATGGGGACAAGGCTTTACCGTACCGCAGTTTGCCTTTTACACGAACACGGATTCAGGAACAACGATTGCGGAATTGTGCGAAGATATATACAAACCGGGGCGCTATAAGCATCTATGGTTTCACTGGAAAGGCAAACCTTTGATCATTGGAGATCCGGCGGAATGCACGGAGGAACAGCGGGCCTTTTTCACCTTTCGCCGGAATCAATGGCCAAATGAAGAAGCGAAGGTAAACGGATTTCCATGGATCGAATTTCAGCGGCCGCAGCGGGTGTTTTTTAATGATGAAGGGGAGAAGGAAGTCATCAGCGTTTCCGTTGCGCAGCATCCCAGTGTAGCCATGAGCGATACGCCTTTTTACGGGTACGGGAACAATTGGGGGAGAGGTTATCACGAAGGGATGGAGAAATCGGAGGCTGATCTGCCCGAATCCATTCATCGGGGCATGAATATCGCCGAACAATGGGAGTTTGCTATTGCAGAGGACCCGCAGATCATTTTCGTTACCGGCTGGAACGAGTGGATCGCCATGCGCCTGCAGGGAACGCCGGATCGGCCAGTTTTGTTCGTTGATCAAGCTACGCTTACATTCAGCCGGGATATCGAGCCGATGAAGGGCGGGTATCAAGATCATTATTATATGCAGCTGATCGGTGATATCCGCCGCTACAAGGGCATGTCCGAACCGGTGGACAGCGGAACCTTCCTGGCTGCAGAGCCGGACTTTACGGCATGGCCGTCTGTACCGGAGCTGTACAGGGACTTTGAAGGGGATACGATGCGCCGGGATCATGCCGGATATGGGAATTTTCATTATTTTCAAGACACGGGCAGTAATGATTTGGTTACCCTGAAAGCCGCTCATACGGATCACTGTCTATATTTTTACGCAAAAACAAAAGATCCCATCACCCCCTATACGGACCGTAACTGGATGATGCTGCTCATCCGTAACCGGAGACAACATATCCCGGGATGGGAGGGGTACCAATATATTGTGAACAGGACAGTCATAGACCGCTCCAAGGCGCTGTTGGAACACAGCACAGGGGGTTGGAACTGGAAAGCGTCGGCGGAGATCCGCTATTTCGTTTCGGGGAATGAAATGTATGTTGAAATCCCGCTCGCACTGCTTCGGGGCGATGAAGCTCCGGTGGACCGGGCGAAAGGAATATGGATGGAGTTCAAGTGGATGGACAATATGCAGATCGAAGGGGACATCGCAGACTTTTATTTGCACGGCGACACGGCGCCGGAAGGACGATTGAACTTTGTGTACAGATCGGTTGACGAATCATAATTCATAAGCACTCAATTTCTGGATACTTGAGATCAGCACAAGCTGGAGGTAAAGCGATGAATAGAGATAGCTGGAAAGCAGAATGGATTTGGGCCGAGGGAACCGGGAATGAGAATAACGTATATGTGGAAGCCCGCCAATCTTTTGAACTGACGGTACCCTTTACAAAAGCGTTCGTTCGGATTTCCGCCAACCAATCCTACAAGCTATACATTAACGGCATCGAGGCGGGCAGAGGCCCCGCGCCATCCGACTTGTTATGGATGTCTTTCGATACGCACGACGTTGCCGCACTGCTCCGGAACGGCCGGAACTGCATTGCGGTGGCCGCACACAATTTTGGTAAGGACAGAATCGTCACCGAGCAGCTGCAGGGGCCCGGCGGATTGATATGCCAGCTCGATGTATACGGCGCTGACGACCAAGGGGCAGGCCTGCTGACGGTTGCCAGCAGCTCCGAATGGAAATGCAGGCGGTCCCCCCGGTGGAAAACGGGAGTAAGCCGCCTCCACATGTGGGGTGGATACCGAGAGCTGATGGATGTGTCCCGGGAAGACGGCTGGGAATGCGAAGATTATGACGATTTCTCTTGGCCGCCCGCGGAGGTGATCGCAGCAGCAGAGCAGGAGGATTCCCCCTGGCCACGCTTGATAGCGCGCGATATTCCGTATCTGCAGGAAGACTTGGTATCCCCGGTAAGAGTGGTGTCGGCTGAATCGTTACTTGGATCCATCCAAGCCCCGGAAGCGCAATTAGCTGCTGATACGGCGGAAGAAAGGGGACCGGTGGTCATGGACGCTTCGATTCCCGGATCTTTTCCTCAGATTACCTATGACTTCGGAGCTGAGACCGTCGGCTATCCGGAGCTTGAAGTTATCGCCGGTGAAGGCGGGGTTCTGCAGCTGTTTTATGGGGAATCGCTGGAATTGGATTTGAGGGATACGTACCTCCTCCGCAAAGGTGTAAACAAGATCACTCCATTCGGAAGGCGTGCATTTCGCTACCTTAAGGTTGGGGTCATGGCGACGCCCGTTCCCTTGCGTATTTGTGACCTTCGAGTCCGTTTTGTTCATTATCCGTACAAGGACGGGGGACATTTCCGCAGCAGCGATGATAAGCTGAACCGGATTTGGGAAGTCGGTCGGTATACGACCATGGTCAACAGCCAGAACCATTTTGAGGATTGCCCCTATCGTGAAGGCGCGCTGTGGGTGGCTGACTCGGTTGTTATGGCCAAAGTGGTCTATCAAACGTTCAACGACCCCCGGCTCGTCCGGAAGTCATTGCTGCAGGCGGCGAAAATTCAAAACGACGACGGTTCCATACCCGGCACCGGACCGCAACGGAACGCCTATTTGCTGCCCGATTTTTGCGCGCATTGGCTGTTTGGTGTAGCCGAATATTACGATTATACGAAGGATCGGGCTTTTTTAGAGGAATTATGGCCGCATATCGTGAAGCTTGCCGCGTGGTTTACGGAGCAGGAAGATGACGCCGGATTGTTTGCCGACGCGGATCGGAACGGTATGTGGTGCTTTATTGACTGGTCGGACGAAATCCACCGGGAGGATCGCGTAACCGCCGTCTCTTGCTTCTACTATCAATTTTTGAACACGGCCGCCGCGCTGGCGTTTGAGCTGGGCGAAGAGGTGCACGGGAATTCCTTTACGCATCAAGCAGCAGAGCTTCGCAAGTCTGTCCGGAACCTGCTCCGGGTACCGAATACAGCGATTTATGCAGACTGTTTGACCGGAGAAGGTCTTTCCTCCAGTATTACGGCACAGACCAATTTTGCGGCTGCCTGGTCGGGGATCATGGATGAAGCGGAAATATCCGTATTCTTGCAGGAGTACTACTTGAAGGGACGGCTTCCGCAAATTCGCGGAGCGTTCTTCTATCATATCGTGCTCGAGACCCTTTTCCGTTACGGTTATGCTGCGGATGCCGTACGCATCATCCGAAATTATTGGGGTGAGATGCTGGATCGGGGCGCGACAACCTGGTGGGAAACCTTTGATCCGAACCTCCCCTTTTCGACTACGCCAAGCCCCTACCTTGGGCATACGCCAACCTATTTGGAGGACGCTGTTCCGGTAAGTCTATGCCATGGCTGGGGGGCATCACCGACGTATTTGTTAAACAGGGAGCTGCTTGGGATTGATATTTCAATGGCCGGCGATGAACAAGTTACGCTCCGTCCCAGCCCAGTGACCGAAGTGGAGTGGGCGGAAGGTTCGGTGGTCACCCGTTACGGAAAAATCAGTGCCCAGTGGAAAAGGGATGAGGACGGAGTGTACCGCTTTGAGGCTTGCCTGCCCGCACAAATGACATGGAAGGCGTCAGGATTGCGCGACATATCCGTGTCTATGGATCAGGATCAAGTTCACGTTCGAGGAACGGTTCCGGTTCGTGAGGCAGCACCAAAGCGGACACCATTGGTCGATTGCAGCGGATAACCTTAGGTTGAAGGATTGGAAATGTACAGGCAGTCTCTCTTTCCGTCAGGATCAGAGACTGCCTTTTTGCTTGCAGGAGTGACCGTGTTTAAAGTATACTTAACTCAATTTGGTAAGGAGTGATGGCTTCATGGATATGGAAAAATCGGACAAGACTCCGATGTATCAATATATAATGAACGATATTAAACGAAAGATTGCCTCCGGAGAACTCAAGCCGCATGATCCGCTCCCCACTCAAATTGAGCTGGCGAAAGAGTATAACACCAGTGAAATTACGTCCAGGCGGGCACTGTCGGATCTGGTTCAGGAAGGATTCGTGTACAGGATCCGGGGGAAGGGGAGCTTCGTCCATGAGAATCCGGCTCAAGCCGATTCCCAAGGGCTTCGCACCCTGTATTTTGCCCATCAGAATCATGAAGTGAGCATCCTGAACCACCCGTTTTTTACGGATATGTTTGAAGGCATTAAAGAGGTATGTGATGAAAACGGCGTCGCGTTCCACATTTGGGATATCGGGGAAAACTATGAGCTGCCCGAGGATCCTGGCGCCGGCATCATCCTCCTGACGGTAAAAGGGCATTTTGACTTTGCGCGTTTAACGGCTTGGCAGGAAGAGAATCGGCGCATTGTTACGGTGCATTTTTATTATCCGCATTTAGGTATTCCCTATGTCATCGCGGATAATCTGACAGGAGGATATCTGGCCACCCAGCATCTGATCTCTCAGGGGCATCAGCGAATAGGGATTATCCTGACAGGCAGTTCGCTCTTGGAATTAAACCAGGATTTCTCCCTTCGCCTCCAAGGCTACAAGCTGGCGCTTACCCAGCATAATATTCCTTTCCATCCGGATCTGATCACCGTTGTCGACGGGGAAGACGAACGGGCGGAGATGGGGGAGGAAGGGTTCAGAAGGCTGATGAAGCTGCCGGAGCCGCCAACGGCGATATTCGCCACAAGCGACTATAAGGCTTTCGGTGCGATGAACGCGGCAAGAGAGTCCGGGATGAACATCCCCGAAGATATAAGCATTATCGGTTATGATGATGTGAAACTCGGCGAGTATTCCTATCCGAGGCTCACCACGGTGAATCAGAATACGCGCAAGATGGGACAGAGGGCGGCGGAGATTTTGCTGTTTGAACTGGAGGAGGATCATTCGTCCCTGGTGAAAGACGAGATCGTTCCGACGCTGATCTTGCGCGACAGCACCGCTCCGGTATCAGCGAACCAGCGTATTAAGAATAACTAATTTGCAGGGCTCCCGGTTAACGGGAGTTTTTTTGATAATATCAGAAAGTATAAACTCCAGAGCCATGGCTTCCTGATATTGCAAGAAAAATTACCTTTAAACGCGGTCTGT